>JAJHUR010074022.1:9595-19674 GCA_027495735.1 Lutjanus campechanus
TAGCGTTGTTATTGTGAGCATGTTAGCATGCAGAAGTTAGCATGTGCATGTGTTTGTGTGCTTATGCATTTAGTCCGCTGTGAACTGTACCAACAACTCAACCTGTTGAAAATACATGGCGATAACGTGTGAAATGACATTGACAAGCAGTTTGTTGGCCATCCATCACATTAACAAAAGCCATTAACAAAAAAGCACTCTGACAGGATGCGCCCCACCACTTCATAATTCTCAGAGAAAACAGGACACATGGATGTGTTATCTATGAGATTTGAGTGTAAAAGTACACACCATCCCTGCACAGTATAAGTCTGTACAGACTGAATGCTGTGAAATGAAACACGAAAAAGCAAAAAAATGCACGGTGATAACACACGAGATGACTCAAAATATGCCATTTGGTACGATCAGACCAGTGTGTAAGTGCAGCCTCATAGTGCAGCTTATGGACTATTCATAGTTGTTTTCAATCTCAAAGAGAGCTTTTTCACAGCAGCCATTTTGACATGAAATAGTAGTGTAAACACAGGTGTTACCAATGATACTAATGGAAGTTCTGTTCCATTCAGCTCAAACAGAGTCAGGGTGCTGCTATTGTGCATGTTAGCTCACTGGAAAAGCTCTGCTGTATTGAATGGAATGGAACCTTAATTAGTATCATTGGTAACACCTGTTCTTATCCTATTGTTTCATATCAATATTGCTGCCATGAAAATGGTCTATTATTTAAAGCTACTATCAGGAAAATATTGTGTTGATTTTGCATGCCCCTGTGGCCAAAAGTGGTAGTGCGTCCAATGCCATAACCACAAAATATAGTGTCAAAAATTATCTAGTGAATGTATTTTAAAAAATAATGATAAATTAGCCAACCCTTCTTGCTGATAGACTTTTGCTAATGTAGGTCAAACAGAGGCAGTATTATATTGAAACTGATTTATAACCAGTTAAAAACTCATTTTAGTATGTTTAACTCACTCCAATGTTTAACAGTCAGACAGTGAAAAAAAGCCACCGCTCATCCGTGAGCAAGATTCTTCTTAGAGGTGCTGGAGCTGAACTAAGACACTTAAAACAAAAAACAGCAACCGCACACTCACAACACTGTGCAATCATCAATTTATTTCTGTCTAACAGTCAGACAGTGACATTTGTTGTAATAACCTAACAGTGTATTTATCTGAAATTAGTCAACAGCATGCTCTCATACAACAACAACTAGTAATAAATAAATCAAGGAGAACCTGGTACTTAATTAAAGCAATTTTATAATTTGGGCTGCTTGACGGTGTCTGTGTAGAACAGTAGTGTTAATCCTCACCACTTAAAGGAATGAGCTGAGTTTCAAATTACAGCGGTCCTGAGGGACAACAGACCCACCTGGATCTTGTTTTCTCACATTTCAAACTGGAATATACCCCAACAGAAATAACCTGTGTAAAGGTTGGAGTGTTCATGAATCTCCAACATAATAAATAAGAATGTTTTTGTATATATTAAATCGCCTATTCATATGAATTTATTTTATTTTATGTAAACTGTTTCCATATTCACCTTGATTATGTATGTATGTCGTTAAATTATCCAACACACCCCCCAGTGTCAGTTTCTATACAGATGAAGTTAACAGCTGTTAACAGTTGTAGGTTTACACAGTTTGGTGAAATATAGTCCAACAGTTGCAGCGTCAAACTAAAAAACAAAGTAAAACATATCGGCCTGTTAAAAAACACTGTAAAAATATTCTCCTTTTTGTTTATTTCTTCCAGCTTGCCTGGACGTTGATGTCACACCCTCCTCACTACCTGTTACCTGAAGCAAGGTGGTACTTTAAGTGTTGGCCCGTGCGCATGCGCGCGTCCTCCTCCTCCGTTCATCAGGAGGATATTATAAGGGCAGCCCGGAGAGCGAGCGCGGTTCAGTCTACAGTATCTGGACCGGACCGAGGCGGGAAGGAAGCACATTTGCGAGGCGGAGGCGATGGAGGACAAAGAGAAAAAGAAGAAGGATACAAACTCCTCCAAGAGCGACAGAGTCACTCTGAAAAAAGAAATTGGACTTTTGAGCGCGTGTGCTATTATCATCGGTGAGTGTGTGTGACAGCTTTTGTCTTAAATATGGTATTCATGAAGAGCGGCTCAGATTCAACGAGAAGTTACGTGAGGCAACGTGTGTGTGCGGCCGGCTGGCGGAGTAACCACTGTAACGTGGCGGATGTGCAATTGTTTCTTTATTGTAAAAGTTATAATATCATGAGACACAATAGGAGTGAGCAGCGGAGGGGGTCAGGTTTTGTTCGGGTCCTGTAGGGACACTGTAGGTAAATGAAGTTGACTTATCATTCAGAAATGGTTTAACACTCTGACTTTGGCACAAAACCGCCAAAACGCGCACAGAAAGAACCGCTTTTACGCACGGATGGCGATGTTCACCTCTGATGTCTTGGTCCAGTTCGGGACTGCAGGGTTTAGTGTGGAAACTGTTGCATCAGTCTGGATGATCTGAATATGGACATGCCTACGTGGCTGGATCTTCTCATGCTGGACTTGAAAGTCATGCAGACAAAGACAGATAGGCTCCATGTGGTTCTGAAGGACAGTGGAGCAGGAGCACTGTTAACATTGCCGGTGTGACTGGTTCAAATTCCTGAGTTCTCAAGCAAGGCATTAATGTTCCTTAGGTTCTTCTTATTATAACCCGCCCATATTCAACATGTGCTGCTTGATAGAACTTTCACATTTGAACATGCGGCTTTAGAGAGACAAGGTCTGTTTAAATACAGGAAGCTGAGTTGTAGCAAACGATTTCCTGTATATTAAGATGTACTGAACAGTTACAGTGGCAAAGCATTCAGTGCAGTGCCGAAACATCTGCAGCTGTGAACTCAACAGGTTATACATTACGTGCTGCTACAGTCTGACAGTAATGCAGAGGGATCCCGGAGCACCAGCTGCCATCTGATCACATTTGACTCGAGTCCAACATCTATATTTCTGGAGGCAGGAGGGGTGGGGAGCGCTGCCATTAACTTAATGACATGACATGAAGTCTTGAAGTTATTTTTATGTCAGACATTCTGTTCTTGGATTTTGTTTTATTTATTATTTTTTTTAGAGAAGCTCTAATCTGTTTATAGTACACTAGGGATTGCTTGTGTTAGAGCAACTGCTGACTAAATGCAGCATTGTGCCCACTTCGTTGCATTTATCTTACTTTTATCCCGGGAGGCACTATAAATATCAGTATTGATAAATTATTGGCGGATAATGGGAAAATTATATTATTGTTTATTATTCTGACAGTGAAATCAGCTAGCTGCTAATTATCAGCTATAATAATTTCTATTTGACAGTTTATGCTAAAGCTTCTGATTTGAAATCAGGGCCTGGCGGATACTGGATTTTTGGGGACAATGCTGATAGCAATATTAGAGAGTTAAAAACAAATCTTTATACATAATAAAGAATATATACATCAACACACCTTATTAACGCTTGTGATAAAGGTATGTGATGAAGGCAGGATATTTTGAAGTTTATCAATAAATGTCATTGTCTAAAATTATATTAGTTTTTTATCAGTATACTAAACAGCAAACTTTCACCAGCATTTTTAATAATTATATATAACAATAAGTATAAAAAACACAAAGAGAGAAAAATAAGTAAGAATATATTAAACCTGAATTAAGAAAAGGGATCAAATATATACATAAAATGCTGCATATAGAGATTTTTAAAAAAAAGAGAAAGAACCCCAATATGCATTATGTTTTCAAAAAAGCAAATGTTTTCATATCGGTACATATCGGACAACATATATGTTGATACCAGCATAGACTAATATAGCAGCAATAGGCCAATATCGGGCTGATAATATATTATCATTATATTATATAGTATATTTGTGATGTTTTTTAAAATGTCCTTTAGTTTAGTAGAGTCAGACCAATTCTTGCTTTTGTTATTATAGTGATGCCAGTGTTAGATTTGGTTTGGTCAGAGCTGTGGAATATTAAATCATTCATCTTTGCTCACCAAATCGTACTTTTTCTTATGCCCAGGTGTGCGTAAATTAAAGGTTGTATCAACTTATTTTTAAAATACAAAAATGTGAAATTTTCAGTTATCTTAACAGTATCAGCCATGCAATTATTGGTTATCATATCAACTGAAAAAGCTCCATATCGTGCATCCCTACTTTCATTAATACATTCTGGCTGGTTACATGATAGTACATCAGTATACACTTTATACAGATTATAATGTGAACCAAGAGCATGCAGGATGAGCTGACTGGACTGAATGATCAGATGCGAATAAAGAGAGTTTGGAGGACTGGATGAATGAGATGAAGGATAAAGAAATTGCCTTGCATCCTGACATTCCTCACAAATTGCTTTTAACTCTGAAGTTACAACTAAAGATACTTACAAGGTTGTGTTTTTCACCAGTCATTTATCAGCCTCTGTAAATCATGTGTGTGGTCATACAATAGAGCCAGTAGAGTCATAAAACAGACTTGAACCAGCTACATGTCATATAGGAGTGTGCCAGTGAGAACCTACAGTGCTCTCATGGCTTCCATATGTCCCAAGTGTAATTCTGTAGACGAGATCTCCAAATGATAAGGTTCTATACCACAAGTAGGCGGAGTGAAACAAGATGACTGAAAGTTGAAGACAGATGTTGAACATTTTAGCCTGTTGTTTTCCACAGTAGTTATTTCCAATGCTGATTACTCCTTGTGACTGCAGCTCACACATCCTAATGTTTTATACATTTATGATGATAAGTATAAAAAATAAACTAGAAAAGTATTTTTCTAAGCAAACAAAAACAGTGGGAGCAGTTTCTGATCTCTTGCATGAGATGTCAGGGGAAGGTGGAATATGAAGCACAATCTCTGACGTTTGCAGAGGGAACAGCGTAGTGCTTTCACAGGTAATGTTATCATTTTAATAGCTTATCTTTCAACCAAGGTCACGTCTATTGTGCTGTGATAGAAACTGATACTGTCTCAGTTAATGCTCATTCCTTGGCTGGCCTGCCCACTTAACTTAGCTTTTCCTCCACCTGGCAAGCAGTAGCTGCACAAATCCTTTGGTAAACTCTCAAAGTACACCCACAGCTGTGATTATGCTTTACAGTATATCGGAGAGCTCCGAGGCTAATACAGTTGGTCCAATTTAATATTATTAGTGTGAAATGGGTGCTCAAATCACTGTGGTTGATACTGACCACTTGCCAAGTCTTTTCTGTGAAGCACAGATGGAGTGAAGCCTGATCAGCTGGTACACACATACAACATGAGTCATGCTACTACCCACAAGATCCAGCCTACTCACATATCCAGTGCCCCTCTCTAGTAAGGTGGACTGTTGGAGATGTCAGCACGCATGGCTCCTGCTTCACTCCGTGCAGCTACTGCTGCCCTTACATTTAGGACTAGACAGTAAAGGAAATATATCAAGTGACAAACAATATTAGATGAGAAATATCTAAGTCCCTTGTGTTCAAAAATGATAACTACAGTCCAAATAGCAAGTTGTAGATGTAGACGGTATATTAAATAGGTTGAATCCCTATTTAATATACAATGGTTGAAGCGAGTTGTGCCCACCCCCATCTTCCCAAGGCTCAAGCCTCAAGCTCAAACAGGCTGCCTGCAGGATGCCCAGACACTGAAGCTAAAGATGAGCCAATATAACTTTTTGACAATGACAAGCGATGATGATGAAGTCCTACACTGTAAGTTGATCAGCTGTTAATAACTGTCAGTTGTCTGTCAGTGCAAAACTAAGCCCATTATCCTAAAAACAAAAGTCTGCTGCTCTAAAAAGACACACTGGAGATTCCTTACAACTCAGGAACAGACACTAATTCATTCAGCAAACATTCAACATTAAGTTTAACTTAACTAATAAATGTGAAACAGGCAAACACAAACAGTTGTTTTGGTCTTGAATGGCAATTTCAAAAGCGGACATACTGGCTATAGCGTTGTTGAGAAGGCAGCATTTCAATTTAACATGTTTCCTTAATTATGATGGCATATCATGGTCCTTTTATGATTCATACAGTAAACATATATTTCTCAGTTAATATCCAACCAAAGTGAATGTAAATATGACAATAAAATGTAGCGTTAATTCAGTTGAAGTCAAAGAAAGTCTGCAAATACTACCATTTAAATATGACAATGAAGGCTTTCAGAATGAAATAAGAGCACTTTTGTTTTGGTTTCACACAGCAGGGTGTTGGTTGTGGGTCTTAACTCAATGAGTTGAATAAAATGGAGATTAATCTGAACAGTAATTGCTTAGCTTTAGTGCTGGGAGGCCAAGAGGGTCAGTGGGACCCTGATTCACTGCTTCGGCTGCGATGCCAAACTTTATGACATAACAAACACAACACAGGCATTATGTAACAGCTCTGCATCTCATCGCGGCCTCCACAATCAAATCTGACAGTGATAAATGCACTGTTCGGACCTTCTCTCTCCCTCGGCATCATTAGGGAGCGTTCAGAGCCACTCTTAACGGGGAAGCTGCGATGGCATGCCTCACAGGCTTTAACAGCTAGAATGTTTACAGTGGACGGAGTCATATTTTTTGTCCTAAAGTTCACCAAAGAAGAGAAAAACAGGTTTTGCTTGGACAGCTGCTGTTTGCTTACTTTCTTATGTGTGTTTAGTTTTTGTTTGGTCTTTTCTTTTCATAGGGGTGATGACATACGAGTGCCAGGCTGGATTTCAGCACATGACATGGTGTCAGTAGTTAGCCAACTGAGCCACCAGGGAACTTGTTTATCGCTGTTTGAGGAACAGCTGAGCCGAGACCTCAATGAGTCATGATTTCACTACACCGCAAGTCAAAATGGATTAACCAGTTCCCTCCATCAAAAATGACTATGGTTGTGTCATTACATACCTGGGACAGGAGTTGCTTCCATTTGTTCACTGTGGTGTATAATTATACACCCACTCTAACGAAAACAATTCATGCTGTAGCTTGGGTCATGGTTTCCTAAAAATCATAGATGACCTTATCAGTTCTGGTAACCAGCGAGCTAATTAAGGGTTCAATGTTACCAGATTTGGCTACTTTTTAATTAATTTAGCAAGGGAAAATTGTTTTGGGTGGTTTGTGCAAATCTTTGCACTATTTGGGCAGTTATCTCATGTGAAAACTACATAGACAAGGGCTCTGAGTTCACCAGGCTAGGCTCTAGCACAACACACAATGACAGATTACTCATGACCAACAAAACTGTGGCACTTTACTGTGACTTTCCTACTGACTTACTGTTCAGTCATAGCTCTATGATAAAAAAAAAAAAAAACTTCTAAAAGCTAACATCCATTCATGAAGAATGAAGAATTTTTAATGTATAAATATTATCGAAAAACTTAGTACAGATACAATTTTTTCATCATACTAACTGTAATCTGGGTTTTGCGTAATTGCAAACGCAGAACCCTGAACCTTTTTGAAAAAGGAAAAACGAAACAGCATTACAATGAAGTGCCGTGGCCTACAAATGTTCTCCGGATGTAAGATAACTAAATATCACATTATCACAAATTTTAATAATTTTTCTGTCAGTGAAAATGAAAATTCAAATGCAAAAATGATCATACCCATTAATCGTATCGCATATTGCAACCACACTTTCAGTAAAAATAATTGCAATATGACTATTTTACCATATAATGCAGCCCTATTAATTAATTACACTTATAAAATCTTTAAGGGGTCTGTCTTGCTTCCTCAATTTTCATCTAAGGAATGTGCAAAAGTCTGACCAAAAACTATAGAAAAATTACAACTCAGTGTTTTCTTGCTTTTTAAAAATCTTTTGACCTTGTTGTGATCTCTGCTCTATTTTCTACTTTTTTGTTCTTCCATCCACAACCTGAGCAGTCCGCAGAATCGTAGGTCGTACTGCTGCATGGTACTGCATCTTTGTTCTCACCACAGTAAAACAATGACTCACGCCAGCAGCACAAATCGACTCGCCTTGCAGAGTAAATGAGGAAAACTCACAGATATCATCAACAACATTGCTGATGTATGCAGTCATGCCTGTCAAAACCTCTCTATATCCAGCTGTACTCATTACCAAAGGATGGTGGAAAGACCAAAACTTGTTTAGCAATTTAAAGAGAAGGGAGGAGAAGAAGAGATTTAAGATTTAGTTTGTCCTTATGTGTGCTCAAGTTATGGTCTCCTTACTGCTCTTTCCACCTGCATCCCTTCTTTCCACTATACTCATGTGCCATCCAGAATTCAACAATACAACTTTTAGGGTGCTTTGACCTTTGACCCCTGACTTATTTCCTAGTGTGTGTCTGAGTTTAACACCTATTCTATTGTTACGTTTATTGTTTACTACTGTGGATATGATAATCCACCAAACAATAAAGAGTACAATATAATCCAAAGTCTACAAAATAAACTAGCATGTACCCCGCAAGACAGGCATAATGTTGATGATAAGGTGTTCTTTGGTGATTGCACAAGTCATTAAACAAAAGTCAGTTGGAACGAATCTTTAAAGATTTGATTTAGCTGGTTGGTTTAAATCAGCCTCTTGGGATTTCTTGGCTGTGGTGGGGTTCTGGTCCATGCCGGTTTTGTTTTCGGTGTTTCAAAAACCTCTATGGGAGTTATTAAGTGGATTAAAAAGCCTCAGAAAAACCAAATGACTGACTACTTAACAAGAAAATTCTGAAACAGACATGAATATTAACGTGTGTAACGGTAGTTCACATTTACTTACAGGTACGTGTAAATAACCTAATCCTTTGCTTATCTTCTTAGGGAACATTATTGGCTCTGGAATATTCATTTCACCTAAAGGCGTGTTGGAGCATGCAGGCTCAGTGGGTCTCTCACTCATTGTCTGGGTTTGTGGAGGTGGCATCTGTGCTCTTGGGTCCTTGTGCTACGCTGAACTGGGTGTCACCATCCCAAAGTCTGGAGGAGACTATTCATATGTGACAGAGATCTTTGGAGGACTCGTGGGGTAAGTACTTTGTACAGTTACTCTGCTGCACTGCTGTGCCAAACCTACATCAGCAGTGTCGGTTTCAAGCTAATTGTTCTCACTTGGTCTGGATTATGCTGCAACAGTCTGGGGACTGTACACAAGAGGGGTGGTTTAATAGAACTGCCCGCCTGGAACCAATCAGCTCTGAGGGTCTCGTGACTGTCATGTGATCATGTGACATGTCAGCTGATCACAGAGCAGTACTGTATGTCTGAGAAGGTCAAACATGGCCTTCAGAGCGCATGCCTGTGGTAGCACTAATTTAGACCTGTGTGGCTTTGTTTAGCTCATTCATTTACTTGTCTTAGCTGGGGCAAATGACACTGGTGCCCATTAGATGAACTGAAGAACAACAAATAATCAAAAAATAAATTCTTTAGTAAATTAAAAGCTGAACCATAGGGTTATCAATCTCATGCCACTTTGACACATCATCTGTAATTGGGATTTAAGAATTAGACAGGCCGAAGGACAGGTCTTCTCAAGACTGAAAATTATTTTTCCTGCAATAGATGGTAAATAATGATGTAGTAACATCTGTCTTTAAGAGTGTATATCAGTATGAACAATAACAATGATATTTAAAATTAATACAGATGTGAGACTACAGTATAGTTTAAATAATCCAGTGCCTCTCAAACATACTGTATGCTCTAAAATAATTTGTTTCTCTCCGTTCTTGCATTGTGTCCCTCCCCCAATGCCCCTGCCAACACACAAACACCTTTTCATTATCCATTAAGTGTAACTGCTCTTTTGTATGCGTTTGTACAGTTATGGTTACAGACTCCCTCCACCTCCCTGCCCTCATATTTTGAATGTAATTCATTTGCCAATAAAAAGACAAAACACACACTAAACAAAGTTAAAAAATTAGTCTGACTGATAGCATTTAAAAAAAAAATCTTTAGATATCACTATAATGTCATTATTGTGAAGTGTTTTGACAATGATAATTGTGCCGTGAAAATCTGAAATTGCGATAGCCTGAGTCTGTGAAACCTCTGTCCACCACAACCTTGCAGA
>JAJHUR010074024.1:8182-35049 GCA_027495735.1 Lutjanus campechanus
ACATTAATGTGGCGGCTGCAGAGTCGTCGTCGTGGCCACAGCTTATAAAAACTACAAGTTCACTTGGTCACAATGAACGTTAATCTCGCGATAAAAAAAATGACGCCGTTAAAATTGATTTGCGTTAACGCGTTAATAACGCGATATTTTTGACAGCACTAATAATTTTCTATATTTGTTGTCAGATTTATTTATTGTTTGTCCAGATATTCCTTCAGTTGTTTTGTGTGAATGCATGTTTAGATTAATAGTGGTAAATATGCACATTTAAATGTACTTTCACAGGAAAACAGTGTCGCAGAATCTCCCAAACAATGGAAGTGAATGGTGACCAGTTTTCAAACAGAAAAAACAACTGGGATAAAAAACAACAACACTTGGATGGAGACTTGGATTACACCAGACGAGCAGTATGCAGGCATTTTATGTTTTTATTCTGCTGGGGTATTTTTTACGTTTCGAAACTGGTCACCATTCACTTCCATTCTGTAATGCTGTTTTTCCTGTGAAACTAAACCTGACCTTTAATCGGCCTGAGGGTGAGTAGGTAATGACTGAATTTTCGTTTTAGGGTGAACTATCCCTTTAAGTAATGGCATGCTGTTGACACTTAACACTCAAACTTTCAGTAAACTGAAGGATGCTGAACTCTCGGCTCGACCTCCATAAAGTCGGTCTGTGTAGTTAACATTAGCGGTGTAGTTTAGCATCTGTGTAGATAATGTAAGCAGTTGGTCTGTGCAGCTAATGTAAGTCTGTGTAGCCATGCAGCTAACTTTAGCAGTTGGTCTGTATACAATATTCTACTTGTATTTCTATTTATCAGTCAGTCAATTTTTCTACCTGTACTTTTCTATCCTTGAGCTGCTGTAACAAGTGAATTTCCCTGCTGTGGGATCAATGCAGTATATCTTATCTTATCTCATCTCATCTTATCTCATCTCATCTCATGAGCAAGGGTTTGTAGTGCCAGTGAGTCCTGCAACCACTTCACAAAGCAGACAGTAGCAACTGATCCACTGTGTCATATTGTGTGATGGTACTATGTTGTGTTTCCTCTTACCTGTTTGCTGTTTGTAGCCTGCAGTCAAAGTGTAGTCAAAGTGTAGTTAATGTTAGCAATTGCTTTGTGTAGTTAATGTAAGCTGTTGGACTGTGTGGATAACATTAGCAGTTGGTCTGTAAAGGTAATGTAAGTGGTTGGTCTGTGTAGCCATGCAGCTAACGTTAGCAGCTGGTCTGTATTCAATATTCTACTTGTATTTCTTTTACCTGTTTGCTGTTTGTAGCCTGCAGTCAAATCTTTTATCAAATCAAATAAATTTTGACATAAGTTAAGATCGGTTTGTTTGAGAATCTGCTGTGTGGCCGTGATGTGCAGCCGTCCACTCCCCTCCAGGCTGTGAGCAGGCAGGAAGATGCTATCAGCCAGCAGGACAAGCAGACGCGTGATTCAGCCTCGTTCAGGTCGACACTTACAGGCTGCTGTTCAACAAAGTCTGCAGAAAGAGAACGTGTGCAGCTCACCTGGGCCTGTTTTGTCGCTCCGTGTTCTGTGTCACCTTGTACAAATGTTTTGATTCAGAATTGATTTCTTTCTTGCTGAGGCCGTGCACATTTTGTGTGCGAGACAGACGGAGAGAGATGGAAGCAGACACGGAGGAGAGAAAGAGGAGTACCTTTTTACGAGCTAACTCCACGCTCTAATGAATACAAATGGGCCCTCATCTGCTCCACTTTGCATGGCTGGTGGAGGGCAGTGTGTGACACCAGCAGGCCCGGATCCGCGGACACTAAAGGAGCTAATCATTACCCTTTCAGAGCCTATCTATCACCAGGCTGGCCCTACTAATCTGCCTGTGTCTGCACATGATGGATGTTTTGCTACCTCTAATGCCAGCTCGCTCGTGCATGCAGACAGATAATCAGAAAGGGAAGTGAAAGCATATCTCATAATTACGATTATGATCCATACCTACGAATTACTACCGAGGGGTTTTGGCGCTCTGCAACTCGCTCTCTGATGACATTCATAATCATTGATCACTGTGGAGACCCCGACGGTGATAATAAATGAGTTATGGCAGAGGGCTGAAAGACGGATGAGAGGTGTCCGACTGGATATGGAAATGGGAGGATATATGGGTTAAACTGGGGCTGTTGTGGGAGCACGGGTCTCCCCAAAGATCATCCTCATCCTGCTGTGAGCCAACAGATTCACACAGGCCATCTCAGTGCTGATGTGTTTTGGGAAAATCGGGCGGGCACGCATTCACCACATTCAGACAGCGGCCATTTTCCTCTGACGTCACACTCAGACTGGGAAGCTAAAATGTTGAGCTATGAGTCGATTATTAAATCAATCGGCAACTATTTTGATAATCCATGAATCAGTTTGGGGAATATTTAATGGAAAAAGTGAATATTTTCGGTTTCCTTACTTAGTTGCAGTCTTACTCAAATGTCATTACTGCTTTCCCAGTTGCAGGTTGTATAAACGTAGAGAATCTGACAAATTGTTATGTCATCAGCTTCTGATTGATCAGCAAATGAAAAGACAATGGATAGTGAAAATCTGGAGGGACATCACACCATATTTTAAACTAAAACAACATATTTGATACCCCATTAGCTACAGTGAGACAACAGCATTGAACCACTTCCTTGCTAACATTACCATTTGATAGTGTTACACAATACAATAGGAAAGGCGTAAATTAATTCTGAAATATCAGCGCACATCATGGACACATTTATTTAATGCTAACCCTAAAAAATATACGACATATCAGGACAAAGTTGAAAAATAAAGAAAAAACGCTATCAACAAAAAGTCAGCCAGATATAACGTTAGCTAGGAAGTAGCTAACAAGTAGGAAGTAGTTGAATGCTAATGTTAGCCGTTGTGTCACGTTAGCTCATATGGGTTATCAAATATGTTGTTTTACCTTGGAATTTGGCCCCATGTCCTTCCAGATTTTTACTGTCCTTTTTCTATTCAGTTGTTGATCAATCAGGAAGTGATAACGATTTGTCAGATTCAACCTGGAACACAGCAGTACGACATTTGCGCTTCCCAGCCGGGGTGTGACATCAGAGGCCAGGGATGATGATGTTTGCGTACCCTATTCTAATCTAAACTTGGATTTTCAGACGCTCTTCTGCAGTCTAAGCCTTCAAAGTGAAAACAAAATCCTCTAGAACAGCTGAAACGTTTTCATCCAGCACAGAGGGAACGTTAGGAGGAGGGAGGGCAGGGTAAACAAGCCAAACAAACCCCTTCCTGAGGCTGAGCCACAGTGCCAGCTTGCTAATTTCCGCCTCCTGGTCAGGCGTTGTTGATTCCAGGAGACTCTCTCTCTCTCTCTCTCTCTAAGTGAGCGTCTGGAGGGGTGGGTTGGTGGCGAGGAGGGGTGGTGGGAGCGTAATCCTTGGCCTTTTCATTGGCCTGTAATGATTCCGGAGCTGTGCGGCTAATAGGGCATTATCGGGGCCCCCGCCTGGCCGGACAGCTGATTAATGTCGGAGGAGAAGACACGGGGCCCGGCCGGGGCCTGATAAAAGGGCGCAGGGATTGGAGGGAGCAGGATGATGAATGAGCTACAGAGCCCACGCCCGTGTCTCATTAGCGCGCCCCTGCTCTTTGGCGTTGAGCTAATGTAGCGCGTCGGCGCTGCGGCCGGCGTGGCCAGCTCGGGAGGAGAGCTGAGGAGGCTGTGAGGAGCGAGGCGAGCCGGGGGCGATAGTGACCTGTCTGTGAACAGGAGCTAATTGAGAATAGTTCTCTCACACACCCGTACCTCCACCATCCCCATGCCAACCACAAACACACATTCTTCCATGATAACAGTGAATTATGTAACACTGCTTTAGCCCACAAATATTGCACAGCATTAGTTTTGTTGTTCTGTTTCACTAATATGCTCTTCAAAGTATAACCTCAGACAAACTGTGGATGTTGTTCAGTGGTTCAATTACTCAGATCACCAACCTATCTCCAGGGGTTTGGATTATTATGGTGACAAAGCTGTGTAAGGGATAAAAACAGGGTAAAAAAATAAACTTGTATAAATTCACAGGTGCAGGCGTGGATAAAAATGAACTGATTGCAGGCAGGCAACAGGCGAGAACAATGATGTAACACATACAGTACTATAATATGTTGTTTTCTGTGATAAATCATGAATAAAAATGATTGTGCAGTATTTTTAACATTTATATCCGCTAATACAGTAATATGAAGCCTAATCAGCCTTCAGGATTTTATTGTGAAACTCTACGACACAACCTTTGACCCCACATCCTGCCAAACAATGACACATCAGTATTTGATTTGACAGCGATGAAGGCTAGCTGACAGTTAACCTGATGACATAAAGGCAAAAATAACCAGTGATGGATACCGAATTATAGACAATACATCATCAAAGGCCAAGTCTGGCGTTTGGGAGAATTTCGGTCCTCTCAAAGACTGAGAATAATGTTTACTGGCTTTGCTGCTTGTTAAAAGTTGCAGAAAGTGTTAGCCGCAAGCTAGGCTCATCGTCACTATCGAAACACATGGACATCTGCAGGAGCACAGGAGCTGCACCTCTTGAGAACATGTGAGTGTATGTGTATATATGTATAATCGTGGGTGTGGATCGGGTTGCTGGGCTCTGGGTGACTTGGAAATAACTGCAGTCAACGGGTGGGTTGGTTCTCAGCTTTGTGGGTGCAGGCAGATTTGCAAAACTGGACCTGTGCAGGACTCTGACGTAGGCATCATTAAATACGTATGCTTGTGATGCAGCTTTCCAACGCGGAAGCTTGAAATATTCCAGCTTTAACTTGTTCTTAAACCTCCTCTGACAGCGCCTGAAGACAATTTGAGACCCATAAAAACACTTTATGCCCTGATGAAGACTTCGTCGACTTTGTCAAAATGTGTCAGCATATCCACAAATTGAGAAAGGATACCAGAGTATCTTTGATTATTTCAGACCGCCTTCCGATACTTTTTATCGTCAATAACGGTCAGTGTTTGTTTTATTTTCATCTAACTTTTGTCCCCATCCTTGAACAGGAGCTGTTTTCTCATCTTTGGCATTTTTTCTTAAGTGATAAAATTCTGATTTACTAATTAACCAAAAACTTTGTGTAGCATGGACTATTTGAGCATGTAGATTTCTTTAATATATTTGTATTGTTAAATCAATACACAAACTTTGCCATACAAAGGCAAACAGTAGAGTACAGAAGCAGTGAAAGAATTTAAAGTATTTTAAGGTGTAGTTCATAGTGATTAAATGTAGGCTATGTGTTTTGGTGGGTGTCGGTTCATCTTCCATATGCGGGCTCCCCCGCCTATAAAATGATAAAATGAATAAATTTAGCTTTTGCTAACGATAGCCGTGGGGATTTCTCAAGCTAGCTTTCACTTGATCCAGCTCTCCTGCATTAGCTGTGGTTCTCATAATTTTATGGCATAATATTCTGTCACAAAGTCAGATTCCACGTTCAGCTCAGTTTTTTTTAAATCAAATATGTAGTTACTGTATTTTTGCTTTTCGCTTTGCTCGGACCAAACTAACTAGCAAAACAAATATGAAACGGTCAGTGTGCCTCAAGTTTATGTGATCAAAACCTTGATTAGATCTTTTTAAAATGTTTATAAGACTGGAATATGAAAGGTGTGTGTGTGTGGAGGGGTTTGAGTGTGTGTGTGTGCACGTCACATGTGTGTCTGCGGGCCATGCTAAACATTTATGAGGATGTATCCTGTCTCATTTACTGCCACCAGCTGTACGCCCACCGCCTCTCACCCCCACCCCCCAAAACACACCCGCCCATAAAAAGCCAATTACGTCCGGGGCTACGGAGCTCATTGATACCTAATTAGATTATTGTTAAGGGTGCTGTTGGCCTCGTGGCTGAGGGGGTAATGTGACATCATCTGAGTGACACAAGAAGTGATAGGGGGCGTTGTCCCGGGCTGAACCCCTGACCCCGGCCCGCATCGGAGGGGTCACGGAGCCGCGCAGGACAGTTTGACAACACGCTGCGGCGCCAGGGGGAGATAGGCAACCTAAAGACCCCAAAGAATACTTTCACATTCAAATGAGGAGGAGCACCCCGTCTGCTGCTGGTCCTATAGTGCAACACACACCTCCTCCCCTCCCACACACACACACACACACACACCAACCTCAACAACACAAACACTCACACATTTACAACTTTACACACACTGTTTTCCACTGCAAACTGATAGAAACTTATAAACAGATATGTAAGTTAAAAACTTTTTAACTTCAGAGGTGGAAAAATAAAATCCATTTACTCAAGCACATACTCAAGTATTTCATGCTGCCTTTTACTACTTCTACTTCACCACATTTCAGAAATACTGGACTTTTTAATTGTCTTCCCCAGGGGTGTCAAACTCACTCTCATCCTGGGCCACATGAGTTTTATGTTTGTCCTCAAAGGGCCGGTTGTAAATGTAACGCTAGACCTATATAAATGAATGGTAGGAAGGTAGAAACTGAAAGGTTTCTGGTGGTTTCAGTTTGTGCAGCCTACAAGAAAGGTTGCAAAATCAAAAATGGATATTTACTTCTAAATTAAATGAGCATTTTGCCAGGCGGTTACGATTAACGTTATGCTGCAACCACTTGGCTGGAAACGACTATATGATACTGAGATGCTAACTAGCATACCGACATCTAGCAGACAACTTAAGTGCCCGAATAACAAAATCGGGATAGTCAGGACAGTAACTCGGTTTATGGATAATCAAATTATATTCTTTGCTAGCTCTCGCAGGCCACATAAAATGAGGTGGCTCATGGGCCAAATCCAGCCCGGCAAAAAATTAATTGTCTGGACAGCACATAGTGACTGTAATATTAGATAAAAATATATCTAAATATACAGTAAGAAGTAGCCTTATGTCAGCTAAAATATGACAGGATTAAAAGAATGTCATGGAGTTGTCACCGATGACAGTTATACACTTTTAAAGTGCTGCTTTTTGGTTGAAGAGCACAGAGAGTATACAAAATAATATATACTGTATGACACCTTAATATTATAGGATCTCATCAGGAAAGCTATGCTGTAACACAGTACTGTATGTAGTAACTGTTCAACCTGGATCTAAATGGTTAAGCAGTAAGTGCACATCTGTATACTCAGTCAGTCAAAAAACTAAACAACAAAAAATACATCCCTTGTTGAATTTACTCACCATGATGTCAAAAATCCAGACACATCACGCTCGCGGTGTTCTCAATAATTAAAATAACAAACAAATAAAGTTCCTGTCAGACAGGAACCCAGACAGCGTCTCTCCCTGCTTAAACAGAAGGAAATATCTCGCAACACTACAAATTTAATCAAACTCAGTCACCCTGAGGTGGTGTTACTGCACAGGGACGCCCGTATGCAAAACATCTTATCGTTTTATTATCAAAGATTAAATTACTCAACATAATTCAAATGAAATTAAAACATTTACTTGTACTTTAAAGGTGCAGTATGCCTGTATGGATTGGCCAGCTGTGGAATTCACACTCCAAACAAACAGGGGGCAGCAGATCACCAGAGTAACTGCTAACTGTAGCTGCCGTTAGCTAGTTAGCTCAGTTAGCTGTGCAGCTTGTGGGTGGACAGGAGCTCTGTCAGGTATTAGCAGTGGGGGAAAACAGCATGTAGAGGTTGTGTAAAACTTGAATTCAGAAAGTGTATGGTTGTGTTTATATTTAATAAGGGAAGTAAGAGTAAGATATTTCCTTTCTTGACATTTTGTGACTTTGTTTTGTTAATTTATTAGACTAATGAAGTCAAGAAAGCTTGTGGAACGTAGCAAACTCATCGCTCGCACACATCTCCCAGGTGAAACTACAGGGGAGGCCTGAACGATACTATCTTGACATATGAAGTTATGCTATATTATGAGACAGGGCGAGCCGAAGCTAGCTGGTTAGCATGTTAACTTTAGTAGATGTCTCTGCAACAAAATGCATAGACGCTTTTATATTACAACAAAACTGCCTTCTGCTGATAATTTAAGTTATTTTTTGAGTTTTTTTGTACTGAAACTCTTGCATATATAGTGAAAAGACATCAACTTAAAATCTAAAAGACTTAGAGGTAAGTTAGCCAAGCATAGCTAACATTAATGCCATGCTACACTAATGTTAGCCCCGCTAATGTTGCACAAAAATGAGGGTTTAGCTTTGGGGTATAGAGCCTTGTATAATATATTTAGCAATATTTATTATGTTTTAATAGAAAAAATTACACGTGGAGGTAAAATTTTTATGGCTGTGTCCATTTTATTCATTCAAAGGAAGGCAAGTTTATTTGTATAGCACATTTCAATAAGAAGGTAATTCAAAGTGCTTTACATAAAACATAAAAAACATCAAGAACATCAAGATAAAATGTAAAAGGAACATAAAGCGATATATAAAAAATACATTTCAATACAATTAAAAGAGCTGAATAGGAAATTTTTAAAAAAAGGATAAAATAGGAAAATAAAAGTTACAGAACATTTTCAGTGTTTGATTTTGAGCTAATCCAAAAGTACGTAACTATTCAGATTAGATTACATATTTTTATAATCGAATGGATTTCTTTGCTAATTACAACAAACAATGCCATGTTATTTGTACTCCGTAACAGAATACATTTCAAATCAATCTGACGCAACTTAGCCAATATGATTTTTGTACGGTGATGTGTGATGCTGATGTTACTTAGGAGCAAATATTTGCAGATTAGCAGCACTACTGTTCTGATGTCTCACTGTGGATGAGTGGAAATACATTTGTGCATCGACAGAATAACACATTAATGAAATGACAGTTACCACGGTGACATTCACAGCACCAGCTAAACCTCTTAAAAAGACATCACGATCAAGTAATTGTGTACAGAATGATAATGAGCCAAAGATTGAGCCCTGTGGGGCTCCACCAGGGAGTTCACGTTCTAAAAATATGAATAATTAGATTAGTCAGTGAATAAAGGAAACAGTCAAAAACAGGCTGTTAGAAAAGGAGAGCGCGATAGTCCTCTGAACACACAGTCTGGTGTTATGAGGTGTGTTTGAAGGGTAAATGTGTACAGTGCGGTGTCGTTTAAGAACCCCCCCGACCCCACCCCACAGCAGCCAGTCACTGTGGGTGGCAGGGCGGCACAGTTGTTTAGGGATATATGACCCCATGGGGGGGTCAAAGGTTTATTAAAGAGCCAGTAAGTACTTGTTCAAAATAGAGCCCTGACCCATTACCCTCTCTCCCCACCCCCCACCTGCTCTGCACACACACACACGCACACACACACACACACACACACACACACACACACCCTGCACATACATATACACAGCACACACTCACATTCTCACAGTGCACCTGTTCAGGAAATGGTAGTAGATGAGCTCTGGGTTCAGAATAAACACTGCAGCCATGAAGACACACTGTATGATGATAAAATCAGAAGAGAATCATATCCCAGCAATAATAATAGTATAATAATATATAAACTATATATATTACTAATATAATAGTAATAATTCCCCACCCCTTCTATATACGGTATATTGCTTTATTTATTTTTGTTTTATATTTTCATCCTATTCTATTTAATTAATGAGCAGCAGGGAGGACCTACAACTCATTTCGTTGTGCGACCCTGTGTTGTATGTAAGATATAGTGCACAGTGAGCAGGTCATTATTGTGAAAAAGATCCTGACAGGATGATGCAGTGGTTTATTCCACAATAATGACCTGCTCACTGTACATTAACCTGCTTATTACATGATTACTTACCAGAAGAAAAAAATAATTGACACACATTTATGTGACACAAAATATTAATTTTAAAATGATTTTATGGCTTTATTTTACAATAGTGACCTGTTTACTGTACTTTAACCTGCTTGTTACATGGCTATGCACGAAAAAAAATCAAAGATTTGATTAAAGTTGAACAATTAATCGAAATTTTATCGAAATCACAATATAGCCTATGGCAATTTTCAAATCCCAGGAGGCGCAATATGTGCTGAATGTAGAAAGTGTCAAACTACCTTTTTAAATTAAATGTCATCGTGCTGCAGAAATGTCCTGGCCTATTTTTTACAGAAGAAATCAAATTAAACTTCATTTAGTTCAGATCCTTGCAAAATTCACACCACAATGATATGCTTTAAATGAAAATGAGAATAATTGTGATATTGCAAATCAAGATATTTTAATTTTAACATGATTTTAGTCATTTAACAATGATTTTATTGTCTATGATCAGAACTGTGCCCATAGCAACGGTCTGTTCTTCATAGCAACAGTCTGTTCTTCATAGCAACGGTCTGTTCTTCATAGCAACGGTCTGTTCTTCATAGCAACAGTCTGTTCTTCATAGCAACGGTTTGTTCTTCATAGCAACGGTCTGTTATACATAGTAAAGGTCTGCTTTACAGAAATAACATACCTTAGAATGATGCAATTGACCAATCAGAATTGAGTATTTAACAAAGCCATGTAATAAAATGATAATAAATTACCTTAATGATACACTGATGTGAGAGGTGCAGTGTGGAAAACAACATTTATAGTTAAAAATGGTCAGTGTAGTCAAAGGTAAGCCCTTAAATTCCTACTAAAAAGACTCTTAAACTTAAAATCCCTTCACATACAAATAGTTTTTCAGATTCTGGTTGAAACTCGTCTGAAATTTAAACATTTTGAGCGTCCACACAAAACGTAAACAGCTCTCAGCGGCATCGATCCAGTGAAGATCCTAACAGACGTGCGTGGGCGCTGCGACATGTAAACCCTGATACTGACTGTTGTCACCAGATCTCTGACATCAAGTCGTATCAGCAAGGTCAAGCTCGAGTTCTGCAGCGGATCATTGACTCTGACCTCCTCCCCCCCCTCCTTCCTCCTCCCCCCACCTCCCCCTGGAGCACAGAGCAGCCTCCCTTTCCCATCCCTAACAAGACTTTCTCAAAGTCACATTAAAAGAGGCTCAATCTCTGCGGTGAAGCATTGATGTCTAGACGGCTCCTCCGCCATGAAAGGCTCGGAGGCCTCGTCCCTCACGCTCATCCTCTCCTCCCTTTGTCTCCTCCCTGTGTCCCTCCATCTTCCCCGCTGGCACAGGACAATTACCAGCCAGCGCTACTTCCTAAACGTGTCGTCGGGGGCCGAGCGGTTCCCCGTCGGGGCCCCGGCAGCCAGGGTCCGAGGGCAGGACCCCCGTGATCGGCCATGCAGAGCCGCGACACAAGAGAACGGCTGGCTGCTCTCCAAGGCCGGGCGGATGCAGGTGTCAATCATGGCGGCAGAGGAGGACAGTGGGAAAAAATGATGACAGTAGGCTGAATATTTATCTGGTGGTCGTGATATTACAGCCAGTCTGAAAGGTGAAATAATACGTTTTGATCTTGATTAGAAATCGTTCTTCATGTACACTCTTAGAAATAAAGATGAAGACCTAGAACCATAAAGGGTTCTTCAGGGTGAGTGTGCTGGGCGACCAAAGGATTTCCATTTTAAAAACAAAACTGGGAAACAAGCTGTTTATTGATTCCCATTTAGAAATGGGGGAATTAAAAGGAAAACAACTGTTTCTGATTTTTTGTTTCGATAATAAAAACAGAAAATGAAAGAATGAAAACGGAACATAAGTTGTTTACAATTTCACATTTAGAAAGAGTGAAAGAAAAAAAAGAAAAACGACCCATGTCTTGTTGTTTGTTCTTATAAGTAGTTTTTCAATATCAAAACAAAAGACAGTAAACAGGTCAATTTCCGTTATCGTTTTTTTTTTATTTTCCATTTTTCATCGTCTAACCAAAAAACAAGAAACAAGTTGTTTTCCATTTTTTGTTCCCTCAGTTAACATGATTTTGTTTTTCTCATTTTAAAACCAAAGAATGGTCGCCAAGTATACTGACCCTTCAGCTAGGAGAACCCTTTTTGTTTTCCTGGTAGAACCTTTTATGAGGCATCCATTTGGAACCCTTTTAGAGAGTTCTACCCAGAACCCAACATAAAGGCCTACACATAGAACCATCTGTGAAAGGTTTCGCCCAGAACCCTCTCTGGGGGTTCTATCCAAAACCTTTCCACCTTCTATGCATGCTAACAAGAACCCATCCAGGGGGTTCTACTGAGTACCTTTTTCAATTTCAGGGATTCTATCTAGAACACACTCTGAGGGTTGTACAAAGAACCTGTTAATTTTCCAAGGGTTTCATCAAGAATCCACCGAGGGGGTTCTACCAAGAACCCTTTTATATTATGGTACAGAGAACCTTTGACAGAAGAGTTCTAAATGGATATGAACAATCGTTGAGGAGCTCCTTCTTCCAGAAAAGGTTCTTTGGCTGAAAAGGGTTCTTAATGGAACCCTTAGTCTTACAAAGAACCTTTGACAAACTCTTTCTTCAAAAGGTTTTTCAGAGGCAACTGGTTCTGTGTAGCCCTTCATGAAGAACTCTTTTGGAACCCATGTTTCTCAGAGTGTAGGTTTACAGCGTCTTTTTTTCCTCTCAGATTGGATGCTGTGCGCTCTATCTCTGAGCGCCGCCTCCCCGGGCTTATCACGAGCTAATGACTACATCGGCACACCAGCGAGGGGGAGGTCCAACAGTGTGTCTCGGTCTTTTCATGCCAGAGGGGCCTCCGGCACAAAAGGCCGTCCACAAAAGAACCCTCTTATTCTCTCATTATTGACACCCTTAATTGTTTGTGCTGTCTGATAATGGCCCTCAAAGCCTCGCCGTATCAGCAATAACCTTCTGTCTCGGCTGTATGGCGTGGAGTGAGTGTGTGTGTGTGTATGGGGCGGGGGGGATACTGTAGCTGCGACCCACTGCTGGGGGACTGAAATAAATGTTCAACTATCAACAAGGGTTTTCTCTCTGCCACTTTCACAAGGTTGAAGCGCTCTGTATTCATAACCGCCGCCCGGATTTTGCGTGCGGATCCTCAAACCCTGCGGAGGTCATCAGGGAACCCCATTTCCATATTGTTTATTAGCAGCTTTGTGTGTTTGCCAGCGACTGCAATTCGGAACCACGGGCGCTCTGCGATATTGTTGTCTTATTAATTACGTGCGGGGGTGTAAGTACAAATCTCTTGATACGTCAGGCACGCTCTTCAAACGCGCTGCTTTATTATGAGAGGAAACGTTAGCCTTAATTAAACGACACACTTTTATTAGCGCGGCGTGTAATGGCGGGCGGCTTCCTTTCCCTGTCAGCGGTGAACGCCTGACGCTGGTGGTTATGCCAGTCAATGGCCTTTAAGAAATAAGAACTGTCTAATCCCATTTCAACTGGTGTAATTAGAGGGAATGCTCTTGTCATTAGTCAGGCACAAATTGCCCACTTACCCTGCCTTATAAATATTTGAGAGACACTTCTTATAAATTGTCGGGGTATTGAGAGGAATTTGCCTGAAAGCAAATTAATAAGTTATTTATGAGGAGTGTTAATCAGTTATCTTTTTGCATTCATAGCTGCAGCACGGCGTTTATTTGAGCAGGTCGAGTCGCTGAGACAATAACAGGCGTCTGTAGTCAACTTCGGCTGCCGAAACTTTTAGTCACACAAAGTAATTGGTCACACAAAACACAAACACACTGCCGCTAATAATGCACGCTCAAACACTCACTCAGAGCACATTACTCCATCAAGTCTGGAAGAGACAGCATCTATTGAGGCCCACAGCTTTAGTGTAACAGTGTTTAGAGCAGCTGATTGGATCTCTAATGCTGGATCCACTCTGGAGGATAATTGGGCAGATTTTGGTTCCCATTTGTGCCTCCCGACATTCGGGGAGCTGTTCCCGATTCAAGACTGATTATCTGCCCAAATGATCCTGTAGTTTGAGGCGTTTACAGACATGATCTTAAAGGAAAAATGTGTGATATATTTGCTGTAACAAATCATAAAATTACCATTATATTCTCGCTGCAGCCGCAGCGTCGTCCTTGTTTATGTTTGCCTGTTTCACGTTAATTAGAATTCAAATTAATGCAGAATGTTCTCTGAATGAACAAGTGTGTGTTTATAAGTCGTAACAAATCATGAATAATCTTTTAGAAGGAGTAGATGTTTATAATAATGTTAAATTGAGTAATATGATAATGAAGTCTGTCACTCCAGCTCTGACTGCAGACCATGGGCGCCTATAGTTAAAAATTGGGGTGCAACGGCGGGATTTCATGAAGTGACATTGCGGCTTTTATTTTTTTGGACAGAGGTTGATTTTATGAAGTTTCACTTCCGACATGAACGCATGCAACCAATCAAACTGCATGTCGTTGACAATGTTATCTCCAAAACATTGAACATGGTGGACTGCTTGTTTCACATAACTCTGTTTTATATGATAAAAGGGGGGAAAACTACAGATACAACAATTTGAAAGACAACAGGTGGAGAGGAACAGACAGAGAGGTTCAGTATAAACTTTGTTTAAATTTGCACCTGGACGGCTCCGCTCCTGTCGGTGTAATAATGAACCAAAAGGAACTGTTAACAAATCATATAATACATCTTACCCTCACTCCTGAACCAAGCAATGAAACTCACCAAGTCCACCTCTCTTTCTCTGCTTTGGCTACACCGGGAATGTTGTTATTTCTTCTTTTCTTTTAAGTAAAAGTAGCCTCAGGTCATGCTCACTTGTGGTTGATTAAATCAATCTCATAATCTGAAATATTTGTGCCATTTATTGGTGTCACTGTTGGTGTGTAAAGGCCTTTAAGTAACAAGGTTCAGAGCTCTCTGATGCTCTCTAATGGTCTTATATGTTTTGGGAATCACTGGAATCAACTTATTCTGTCGTTTAGGTCTGAAGACGTGAATTTCCACCACCTGTAGCTACATGCTGCACCAATCCTCTACAGGTCTTTTTGTCAGTTGCTATATATTTAGTGATTATTTACACTCAGCTGACAGTATATGACAGCAGACGTTGTTAGTAGCAGAACCACGGAGTGTCTATGTGGCCACAGTGATAACAAAACTGTTCCAGTGTGGCTGTTGTCACTGTAAATATTGTCGGTCACACTACGGCAGCAGGGGTGATGATAGGCACTGAGCAGGCAGAGGGGCTCCTGAGGCGACAGTGAGGAAACTGAACAGGTCTATTTGTAGTGGCTGCACCGCAGAGGGGCTTTTCAACACTCCCAAAGAGTGAGGATCATCTGGGGGCAACACGAGTCCCTCCTCTGTCTAGACGAGATGTGGCTGTAAATGACTGTGCTGCTGCAGGAGGGACTGACCGACGAACTTCATTATCACAGAAAGTTTGGTTAGCAGTGTGGGCACAAAATATAACATGAACAATAAAAACATTTAAAAAAGAGATATATAATTGTACACACGCACACACTGCAGTACACAATGGTGCTCAGCACCATCCTACAATCCATATATAAAGTTCACTTATTATTCATTTATTTCTTTCATAAAATATTATCCTCTTGGCAGAAAAAGTCATCATCTATATGCTATTGTATGTTAAAGTATTGAGATGGAATTATTTAAATATAATGCATGCATTTTATGTCATGTTCAGAGATCACACACTGTGGCCTCCACTGGCCCACAGGCCAAACTCTGGGGACCCCTGTGATAAAGGAATTTTTGGCTCTTTTACCTTTGCTGCTGGCAGCCTGAATGTGAAACTCACTGTGGTGATGTGTACCTGTTATTTAGTTGATATGATGCAAAAACTTTTAGATAGATATATTTATTGGTTCTTTCAGAAATTCGTTGTGTGCCATACAGAAAAACAACTTAAAAATTAACTTTAGAGACAAATGTTGCAGAGTGACATTGCAGAAATCTGCATCTAGACCTCCGTCTGTATGTTCAGACCTTTCAAGTATGACACATTTGCGTCAAACACTGACTTGTCTGCCAGATTTTGTTGTTTTGCTGTTTTGTTTGGTTTTCTCCATGATTGTCTGGTAGTCTATACAGTTAAATGGTTTCTGTTTTTTGTTTTTTTTTATATAATCAGGAGAGATGTGGCTACTGTCAAAAATAGTCCTGGCATGTACGGGGGTGGCACGGTGGCGCAGTGGTTAACACTTTCGCCTCATAGTAAGAAGGTTATGAGTTTGAAGATAAAGCCTGCCTGTGTGGAGTTTGCATGTTCTCTCCGTGCCTGCGTGGGGTTCCTTCAGGTGCTCCGGTCAATTGTCAGCTCCCCTTACCAAAGGTGCTACACCACTGCCTCTAATACCAGGATGGGTTAAATGCAGAGACTGAATAATTGTACTTTCTATGGTTGTACATGTCACAATAAAGTTGACCTTTACCTTTATTCTGCACAGTGCAGAGACACTTCAGTGAGGTGCTGCATCGCTTCAGGTGGAGTCACAGGTTTTGTTTTAATGGCCTCAATCAGCTCTGCTGGGTGTGTTGAAGCTGGACCTGCAGAATCAACATGATGACACATTGAGGGCTAACTCTAACCCTAATGACTGCAGTGACGGGGGTGCACACTGGAAATTTGTGTGAGACTTCTTCAGAAGTTGTTTGATGTGGAGTCAGAAAGACATCATATTAAGGTCAAACCCCTGCTGATTCAGCACCATGGACAGGGCTACAAAGTGTGTATTTTCGGAGCAATGGGTGTTTGTTTTCAGGATAACAGGCTGTCGGACAACTGGGCTTTCAGGGTGGTGGGCTGTCCGAACAATGACATGGCACAGATTTAAACGGGTGTACTCTTGTCCGTAGTGCAGCTGTGAACGATGTCAGTAGTGGAACATATCGAGCAGGTTCTCCTGCAGTAAACGTGCCTCTCAGGGTTGGAGAGGAGTCGTCACCCTGCAGCCCACCCACATTTACAGAATGTGAGCTCACCGGCCGAGTCCCTGACCCTCTCTGCATTCTTCACTCTCTCTGTTACGACTCCTCTCCATCACACACAATCGCACACACACGCAGGACTTCACTGCTCCTGACTCTGCTTTTTAATGTGAGGGTGTGTGTAGTGACAGACTACTGCATGTGGGCAGTGTGAGTGCGTCTCACCATGGTTGTGCAGGGCTTTAATTTGCATGTTTCCATCACTGACAGCTCTCAGAGCACATACAGTGCAACACACACTGTATTTTGTGAGTGTCGGCAGCAGTCAGTGAACCTGTCAGTGGTATCTGAGTACAGCATGTAAACCTATAACTGTCCTGATACACATGAACTTTCTCCGCACATCTGACGGCACTTCAAACCAGCTCCCTTCAGACCGGCTGGATCCTCTTACAGGTCCTGTTGGTCTGTAACTCATTCAGGGCGTCGACGGTGATGAAACCAGCTCCTTTTCCCTGACCTGAACCCCTGCTGCCATTTCTGCCAGCCAAGAGAACACACGCACACACACACACACACACTTCCACCCATCTAAGTTCTCAGAGCAGAGACAGCTGGCAAACTGCTGGACGGCTTCTTCTTACTGTAGCAGGCCTCAACATCAATAATGACTGCAGAGAGTCTTTACTCTGTGAAATTATTTTATTCTTCTGATATCGTGATGAGCAGCACGACCATCGTGACTTCTAGCACCTCGCAAACAATAAATAAACACAAAATTGCTGCTTATTACAGTAAACTTTTAACTTAACACAGAGTGACTCAAGCTGAGTGGTTAGGGTGTACTGAATACCACATTCACTGTAAAAATGAAAAAGTTGAGAAAACTCTAAATTTCAAGGCAACAGACTGCAATTGATTTTGCGATTGAGTTTTGTGCCCAGCTCAGATTCTTAAGTTTTGGAAAAGTTTTACCAGCTACTGATCTTTTGTTGAGATAATTTACTTTTCTTCTTTAGATAAACTTGAAGCTTTGAATTTGAGAAACTCAAAACATTGT
Source organism: Lutjanus campechanus (assembly GCA_027495735.1). Lineage (NCBI taxonomy): Eukaryota > Metazoa > Chordata > Actinopteri > Lutjaniformes > Lutjanidae > Lutjanus > Lutjanus campechanus. Next base: position 26,081 of record JAJHUR010074024.1, read on the forward strand.
ATTTGAAAACAAAAAATATTGAGTAAATTCAGTGAAGTGAAAGTAAATATTAAAATTTTAATATTTTCAATTAGTGCTATTTATTTTTTCAGGTATTAAAAAAAGACAAAACAGGCTGGCAGCTCACTGCAACTATTTTTTGGAATTTTATTTGTTTGTAAAACTCAAAGATTCAAGAAGAAAAGTAAATTATTTCAAGATTGGCTGGTCGCACCGTGTGCTGCATGTCAGTCCTCTTTCTTCATTATCAAAAGAAGGCATGAAATACCCAAAAAATAATCTTAAGAAAACAACAACTTTTCACTTAACACAAGGTTGTAAACAAATCCTGTAATTTTTACAGTATAACATTTGCATTCATACATCTATACAAATGGAATATATCAAAAGAAAGAACAAATCTGACAGTTTCAGACACAAAAAATGTATTTTTCTAGCTTCAGTCATTTTTTTTATAAGAACTTGAATGTAGATTGGTTATTAGACTTATTAGACAAAAAACTGTGTTTTTGCAAAAGAGACATTTTTAAGCAGAATATCGACTTAACATTTTTCTTTTTATTTCCTTCACTTCCTATTGCATGTGACATCACTGTCACCAGTGGCTGACGTTAGCTGTGTGTGTCCTGGCTGCGGTGTGAGCAGCCTCGCTGTGTCCTGGCTGCTGTGCAGGTCTGGAGACTGCAGCCTGAGCAACCTCACTGTGTCGCCCTGTGCCCGGGTCGTGGTGCTCTCTGTCCAGAGAATCTGCAGCTGAGCATCAATGTTTATCGTGCTACAGAACATCATCTTTTTCTTCCGCTGCTGCTGAATTCTGGTGGATCTCTTCCTCTTTGAGAGACAAATTTGTGTCAGATGATCCGTCACAGCGCCCCCTACCACCTGGCAGTGAGAACAGCAATTGACGGAAAATCTCACAATTAGCTGGGAGGCGTTGTGACAGAAAATCTCGTCAGTGGCAGGGAAAAAGTTACCTATGATGTCCACCAACACTTTCTAACTATTTAGCTGTAACCTCTGCTGTGTCACAAGGGTCAACTTTGTTTGTCTCTCCCTGTCCTGTTACAACAGGACCAAAGATATCATCATTTTTGTTAGTTAAGCACTGCAAGGAAGTGTTTTGTTGTTTGGATTCTGAATATTTGACACGTGATTTGCTGCATTGTTGTTGTGCAAACTCTAGGTTATGGGATCATCAAGTTCCTGCAGTGAATGAGGATTTTTTTTAAAGTTTCACTTCAGCTCTCTATAACATGAGTTACTGTCGAGACATTCAGTCTGTTTGGAAAAGAAAGCCCTCCTTGAACCTGAAACGTGGACCTCATTACTTTCATCTGCCTGTAATATTGCAGATTATTTTGCCTCTGCTGCTGTCACTGTCCATTCACATGGGACTAATTACCTGCAGAGGTTCAGTGATCTCTCATATCAGTAATTTGTAAAGTATTAATTTCAGTAAAAATTACACATGTTCTCTGTTGAATACAGACCCTTCCTGATAACCGAACCCTCATTCAGAGCTTTACTTTTGTGTATTTTCTTCATCATCTTCTACAATTATGAATGATTCATTACTTTGTATTTGTTGCCATTTGTAAGCAGCCTCGCAAACAGTTGACACGAAAAATCTTGATGGTGTTTTCCATATTGAAAGACTCCAGTTTAATAATGTTGAGGCTTGTGTATGAAATCACCCTCACTTGTCAGACTGCCACATTTGAATGTGGACACACGATAAGAGAAACGCTCTGCAATGCAGGAAATTGGTCTTGTTGACAGGTGTGTAGGAGAATGAAGGCAGGCCACAACAAAAAGATGAAAATGATTTCAAGTGTGGATGAATGGAAGCAGCGCAGATGTGCCAACCAATTTGTGCCTGCCAACTGCCCAAAATCTTTCGGTTGAAATCCAAAGCACACAGTCATTAGAATAAACCAGAACAGAAGTCATTTATGCATACGTAAATTAGGGCAACAAATGAAAAGTTCTAAAGCTAACGAAGAGACAAACAGGTGGGGTTATCAGTGAGTGGAGCGGAGAGGACGGAGGGATAGCGGGGAAGAAGGAGAGGAGGAGGAAAGACAAACAGGAAGGAAAACTAAACTTTTTTTGTGGGGGAGGAGGGGGAGTTCACAGAGAAGGGTGCCTAATTTAAGACAGGCCAGAGGCCAGGTGTCCAGCTGGTGTTGCGATGGTGTGGCCTGGCAGCGAAGAGTAAACACACATTCCTGCTGTAGGAATGCATGCATGTGTCCATATATACTGTGTATGTGTGTGTGTGTGTGTGTTTCATAAAGTGCTTTCTTAAGGTTTCTGTGTGACAAACAGTGTGAAATAATACGTATAAACAAAATCACATAAAATAAATACAAGATATACAAAAATCCATAGAAATAAATGAAGTGAAATAAACATGTTCACCTCTTTATATGTCAGAGTTACAGACTTACACACCCCTCAGCACACACACACACACACACACACACACACACACACACACACACACACAATCCACCAGCGTGCCATAATAAACAGAACAGACGTGGATGGATTAAAAGTCAATGGGCCCCTGGACACAGACATCTAAAAGCACCCCCCTTTCCTCTTACATAGTTAATCGGTGTGTGCACGAATAAGCGTCACAAACTTTGGATTAAAGCGCCATGTAAATTAAGCCATTGATGTTAATCTCTTTGTTGTTATTTTGAGTCTGTTTGTTGTTGTTTTGTGTCTTTTTGTGGTCATTTTGTGTCTCTATGTGGACATTTTACATGCCTTTGTGATTGGTGATCACTTTATGGCTATTTTGAGATTTTGTTTATTGTTATTTTGTGTCTCTTCATCTCATTGGAAGTCTCTGTTCTCACTTTGGTGGTCGTTTTGCGCCTTTTTGTGATCGTTGAACTCTTTGTAGTAATTCTGAGTCTCTTTGTAGTGATGTTGTGTCTCTTTGTAGTTGCTGTCAGCAGGGCTGCTGCTGGTCATTTGGATGTCCCAAGCGTGATTGCTTTGTGGCTTTTGCCCCAGGTCTCCCCCCCATCTCAAAACACTCAAAATAATGAGAAACTTTATGAAAATAATGACTTACTATCTCAAAATAATGAATTGTACCTAAGACGTGTGTGTCTTTGTAGTTGTTTGTGTCTGTTTGTGTTCATTTGACTGACTTTCCAACAAGAAATATGAACATAATAAAAAAGATCCCCGGTTATCTTCTGTACTCGGTGGTCCAATTCAGTGATGATTACAGGCTACATACACACAGACTGCACAAACACAGGTGCATACAGCAGCAGCAGTGGGGTAAGGTGCAGGCTCTGCCCTTCCTTTCTATAATACACACACACACACACACACATGCTGGACATGTCCTGCTGGACATTCCACACATATCCTCCCACCAGCCTGAAAAGTGTCCGGAGAGCTGCTGACCGCTCCTCCTGACCCTGACTCCGGACGCTGTGCAAACCTCCCACAGGCAGGACAGGTGGCAGGGGAGGGAGCTCAGGGGGGAGGACGGGGGAGCGGACCGTTTAAAACAGACTATGTGACCCCTCTCACCCCTCTGCTTCAGACCCTTGACCCCCTCCGACCTCCGAGGCACCTGCGCAAGCTGCTCCGCGATACGTGGACAACCTGTTGCCATGCACCATCGAGCCTGATGTGTATACTGTACATGTATGTACTGCAAATTAAAGTTTAGGTTGTACAAACACAGACCGACAGGGACGCAGCGCAGGCAGCTGTGATTGGTTGTATTTGATAGATGGTCTTTCTTGTCCCAGGGGAGGGATGTTTCCACAGCCTGCACATGAGGAAACAATACATACAGGGAACATATGGTCCCGTATGCGATTATTCATCAACTATCTAATTAATCACCAACTTCTGATAATCTATTTATCAGTTTGAGTCTCTTTTTTTTTAAAGAAAGAGAAAATTCTCAGTCCAGCTTCTTAAATACAAATATTTTCTCGTTTCTTTAGTTCTCTATGACAGCAAACTGGACAAAATAAAGAGAACTGAGGACGTCATCACTGATCAACATTTTCTCCATCTTCTGACTTTTTATAGACCAATTGCCAATGAAAATAATCACCCTAATGATCCAAAAGAATGTAAATATAAATGTGTTCTCAGTGTTCAACTGGGAGTTTTATTCAGAGCTGCTGTTGCAGACCCTCAACCATTTTGAAGTCTCGTATGTGCAGCCGGACAGAGGTAATGTTAACAGTGGATTGAGGGGATGATCAGCGTTGTTTGTCTCTTTGAAGGCTGATGATGTTAATTTGAACTTACCTGACGTGAAGCAAAGTTTTAAAGGTCACAAGCGAATCACTTTGCGAGGCATTGTGGGATTCTACATGATGCAGCGCTTAGCGGCAACATGAAAAGTTGAAGATTTTTAACTTAATGTAAATAAGGTTGAAATTTGCCTGGGGGCTCCACACATTGACATTGACGAAATAAAGCAGTAGCTGTCAGAAAGTTTAGTCTTTGCCTCCCCGCTTTGTCAAATTAAATGACGTATGTATGCAAATGTCATTTTGCATGTTACCACAATGTCTTTTTGGCTTTTCACGTGTCATTTCATGCTATTTAGTCTGTAATGATTGTGCAGCTGGAGCTGATCGCGTCCGTTCTACAAAATGCTTTTGATTCCACCGGCAGATCTTCACTCCGCTCCGCTTCAAATACGTGCCAAGTCTATTTTTGACGGATGCCGCGTCAGTCTGCGCAGAGCAGATCGAGGGAGCAGGAAGTCAGACACAGGAAAAAAATGGAAAGAATCCAGTCAATTTTCAAAATAAAATACCCGGTGCAGACTTGCGATCGCAAAGACAGAAAAGAAACCAACTACGCAGTGTACTTATCCATGGTAGAAGCACAAAGAGCAAAGAAAGAGGACCAGATCAACAAAATCTGAGCAAGTAAACATAATCAGGTGGGCAGAATGCTCCGCTGCAGAAATGCTTCTGAAACACTGCTGGTGGAGGCTGCAGACGTGTGAAGGACGGATCAGAACTGTGGTACAGACATGCCGTGCCTCGTGGAATCAGCCAATAAGAATATCAGGATAATGAGAGGCAGAGTAGGGTGGGTCATAGCATTGCCATCCAGACACACACACACACACACACACACACACACACACACACACACACACACACAAAAATGCATACCGGTACTGCTGAAGCTGCTTCATACAAATGATTCAAGATGTTTCATGATCCAATCAGTTCAAATTCCAATGGAAAAAAACAAGTCTGAACATCAGCCACATCAAGAACAAATTTGGAACAAGACATCGAGCTGAAGCACCGGACCAGTCTTGGGAAATATCTGCGATTGAACAGCGATCACAAGAAATCATTAACAAAGGAAAAGGAAACGAGCCAACTGCACCAAAGTTCCTCCTCCAAAGTGAAACTAACAGCGTTCCATCTTTGTTTCCCAACAAGCAGACTACATTATAGGAGAAAAGAGAGGAAAGAAATGTGAATTTGTTCATTATAATATTTGTGAGCTGAACTTTGAGCTAGCTCAAAGTGTGAACCTGCACAACAATGTCGTCATTAGACGTGATTATCATCCACGATATGAAAATATGAGATTTGAGATGACACTGATAAAAATGCTTCCTGGTCATGGTTCAGCGCTGAAATCCCAGTCAGACTCTCCTGTGTGGCTCCTGACGGCGGCTGTGAATCGAAGCACCGATCACGCTGGACTGTAGTGGAGGCATCCTGAAGAGGACTGAGTCTGAGAAACAAGTGAAAATGTGATTTAAAAAATGAAATACTGGCAAAGAATGAGCCCCCTCAGCACACTGGAGAAGAGAAGATTGTGCTGTTAGAGCAGCAGTTGGTGTACAGTGTGTAGCTTTACAGTTTATTGATTTTTATTTACCTCAAGTAACTGTCTGATCTGCAGTCGTATAATCGGCTGCTCTTTTGCATTTATACCAGATTTACTCCTCACTTCTCTGAGCAGCAGCAACATTGGACCCTTATTGATATGAATCACATAATAACACAAGGTAATAATCAATTTTAATCTACTAATTTAGAAACATCTGTGTAATCTAGAATAAAAAATTGAAATTAATGAGTCTCTTCCATCATTTGTATTTATATTTTGAATCTTTTCTTTCCCATCTGTCTGCTGTGTGATCTCAGCAGTCAGGTCATGTTCTGTCACCACAGCAGCAGCTCTGTTTGTGACGACTGTTTCTCAAACTGAAGTGTAAATCTGAACCGGTGTGTATTTTCCCAGCGGTCTGGACACCAGAGCTCTCTGGGAAGCAGGAGATGGGCAAAGGGCAGGTCACAGAGCCACAACACTGACTCTCTTTAAAGAGTCCACCTGCAGCCCGCTGCTCTGCTGTTTACTGCCTGTCACTGCTCTGTTGGTGCAGCAACACCGAGAGTTTTCACACTCTGCGGAGGAGAAACCGGGAACGTGTTTGACTTCAGGAGTAAAGTTAGCTGGAGAGGGAATACTGAAGAGCTGTTGGGAAGAACAGTCCCAGATGCACTGAGCATGGATCACATTATCCAGATTAGAACGTTGGATTAATGGGTTCTTTGAAGCTGGTTTAATATTGTCCTGGAACTTTTGCAACAAATCCTTGAGCTCAAGACAACAAAAACTCAGCTTATTGACAGTTAGCTGGATCATGACCAAGATATTTTACTGTGAACCAAAACAATGAATGATTTTTCTATGTTATTTTTGTTTTCTTAGATTCTGAATGAAAAATGCAATTTCCTGAAACATAAGATTCGTAAATGCTTCAAGAGGAAATGCATTCAGCATGTTTGTTAGACTTCAAAATAAACACAATAAACAACACTGTTTTGTTTTAGCTCTGCAACCAGGCAGTCAGGGAAGTATCTCTTTTTAGCTCCTCGATGTTCACCAGCTCATCTCAAACTGTCTGCCTGCCGTGTTGTGCTGAGCAGGTAGTGTCCAGTGGCTTTTTACAGCTTCTCTCTGAAAAACATCTGCCTGTTGGAAACAAGGCTGATAAAACAGTAAAGTTAACAGGCCGCAAACCAAAACAACAAGTTAAAAGATGCTAATATGCTTCATAGTGAAAGGAAATGTTGGTAGGTCTGTGTGGGTTCGTCACTATGAGCAAAACCTTAAACATAAATTATAGGCATCTGATTTATTGTCAGTATGAAAATATAGAGTTCTGTATAAAGGTTCTATATGGAACCTTAGGAAGATCTTTGTTCAATAAACAGTTAAGTGAACTGCGGTCAGCAGCAAACAAAATAGGGACGTGACAAACACAAAACTCAACAGTGAAATGAACGCTAAATGCTGGAAAATAAACTAAAATCCAATTTAGAATAATGTTCTGTAATGTACATTTTATTTGGCGCCATGATACTAACTAACTTGTAGCTTGCAAATTACTTTATCAGCTAAAGAGGGAACCAACACCAGATTCATTCAGTGGAGCTAAGTCACAGCTAGCTCGCTAACCTTAGCTTAGCTTGGGTTACAGCTACCAAGTTGGCCGACCCTGACTTCATCGCTCTTTGCTAGCAGAAAGCAATCGTGAGTTTTGCACCTTTGCTTTGTACTGTTACGTAATTTATTGTTGGCTAAAATCTACATTTTTTTTTCATATATGAGTTAGTATCATGAGTCACGTTAGCGGGTGAAGAGATCTGGCAAGCTAGCTGACCAAATCGTACTCTGCTGGTGATAACGCTAGCGAGCAAGCAAGCTAGAGTTAGCCAGCCAGCTGCAACTCAGGCACGCTGCATAGACATATAGTAGAACTAGACAGTGCATTGCTGCTCAGCTTTGCCATCAGTTTTTCCCAGTGGCCACTTGTGGTGTTGCAGCAAAGAATTCACCAGCACTGTAATAAAAAAAAGTCTGTAAAACTGTTGACGGGACACTTCAAAGTGCAAACAAGGTCAGTTTTAATGAAGGATGTTTGATATTTGTAAAACTTTCCTTGAGCTGAAAAAAAGACTACTGCACATATTCAGTGGGCTGTATAACCCGAAAGTAAATCCAGAAGCTAAAAACTTTTTCAGCTTATGCACCAAGCGAGCAACTTTCACTGGACTAAATGGGCGCCATCTTTGCAGTCTAGTTCATTATGATGCATCTATGATCCCGTGCTGGCCAGTATGTTTGTGCAGCATTTGTCCATGTTAGCCAGGAACCTAACCTGAAACCACAATATTTACTAAACCATTAGCTAAGCTAGCTAAAACCATTTTCTATTGGAAGGTCTATTTTTTTAGGTTATGTTACAATCTGTTCACACATTAGTGATACAGTGTGATTAATACATATGAATTGCTTCAGGTTCTTAAATATTGCACCTTTAATGAGGCATTTCTTGATATGCATGTAAATGTTGAGTTTCCCCATGATTAGAAGTGTTATTCTATCTAAACAGACAATATGCAGATGTGTTGCAGACACACAAACTGTGCAGAAACACAAAAGGTTCCTTTAAAAAAATTCAAGGTCAAGCAAAACACCATCTATTGTCTTAGAAAAGCGGGTTTTGTAAACTCATTCAGATGTGATGAGACACCAAACTGGAGACACTGCAGCATGACAAATCTAAAAATTACCCCGCGGGCCCTTCCCTTTGTTTTGACTCCAACTTACAGTCATGTGTTTTTTGAATATCAACTTCCACATCTACAATGCATAAATTCATTGCACATTCAACAGAGAGGCGGCGATTCCATGCAGAGAAATGGGGCCTTGGATTTCGGGAGGCCATCAGGACCCCTGCTGTGTTTCTCATCCAAACTCATTTGGATGTGTGACTGGGAACGAATCAAGGAGAATTACTTCTACTCAGCCGAAAAGCTATCTCACATGCACAAACAGTACACACACACACACACACACACACGTCCACAAACATAAGTACACTGCGTGCTGCAAGAGTGGTTTTTTGCATCATCTTTCATGGATTT
>JAJHUR010074025.1:0-14252 GCA_027495735.1 Lutjanus campechanus
AACAGTTTTCTCATCGCACAATTTCAAGGAATTTAGGGATGCCATCATCTACAATCCATGATATCATTAAAACATGAGGACAATTCGAAAAAATCTCTGCATTTGAGCAGCAAGGTCAAAAACCGACAATGAACAAATGACCTTTTACCCCTCAGGCAGCACTGCATTAAATACCTACATACGTAGCTGTATTATTAATAATTAATTATAAGGATATTATTACAAAGGTTGAGGAACAGTGGAAAATTGTTGTCTGTTTGTTACTGAATCTTCAAAAGCAAGTCAAGACTCTACAGGGCAAAGTGAAAGCCATACATCAACATCATCCAGAAATGCTTCTGACTTCTGTGGGACCAGGCTCATCTGGGATGGACCGACGCAAAGTGGAAAAGTGTGCTGTAGTCTGACTAGTCCACGTGTCAAGATGTTTTTGGAAATCATAGACAGACATTGTGACTTCTGGGCTAAAGGACCATCCAGACTGTTACCAGCATAATGTTCAAAAGTCAGCATCTGTGATGGTACGGGGGTGTGTTAGTGCCCATGGCATCATGGCTATCAGTCCGATCTGTTAAGGCCTCATTAATGCTCAAAGGTACACATAGGTTTTGGAGCAACATCCAGATGACATCATGGATATCCCTCCTTATTTCAGCAGGACAATGCTAAGACACATTCTGCACGTTACAACAGTGTGACTTGGTAGTTAAAGAGTTCGGGTACTAGACTGGCCTTCCTGCAGTCCAGATCGGTCTTTCATGGAAAATGTGTGGAGCATTACAAAGCACAAAATACAACAATTAGGGCCCCGCAACTGCTGAGCACCTTAAGTCATATATCAAGCACGGATGAGAAACAATTTCACTTTCAAAATTTCAACTTAATTTTGAATTAGTGTCCTCAGTTCCCAAATGCTTACTGACTGCTGTTGAAAGAAAAGGTGATGTGTTGGAAGTGGTAAACATGCTCATGTCCCAACTTCTTTGCAACATGTTGCAGGCGTCAAATACGGAAGGAGTTTACATTTACGAAAAAACAATTAAGTTTATACGTTTGAACATTGAATATCTTGTCTTGGTATTGTATTCAATTAAATATAGGTTGAAAAGGATCATTGCAAATCATTGCAATTCAAGTTTTCTTTTTTTCTTTGTTCTATTTGTTTTTGTTGTTTTTTAAAAAAAAGTTATTTGATGTCATTTGAGACAGTAAAATTCATTGTTAAACTGTAAAATGCATCCATTACAGATCTTTTTCACAAGTGTCTGATAACATTTTAGGAATAATTTCAGTATTAGCTGGTACATTAATAACAGAATGTCTTTTTGTCTCCCTGATATCATTACTAGTCTCAGCACCAAAAATCCAGTACAGGCAAGGCTCTAATAACTATGCATGGTTTGTCATAACACTTATCTGTGCACTGACGGGCATCCAGTTTTTCCCCAGTGTCAATACCATCACTGCCATATCCACATATCATTCGAGCCATCTGTCCACAGCTGTACAATCACCAAAGGTTTATCTAGTCCGGTAGCCAGCAAATACCTATGAAACATTACCACTTGACCGAAAATGCCCCTCGTTTATAAAGCACAGTGTGAACTGTGCAGGACTGAAGGAACTTTACTGAAATCAAAACAAAAAAGCCTCCGTGACACAGCCGGGTCACTGACTGAAAGTATGTCTCGGTGCTCTGTAAACAGAGCGAACCCTCAGGTCAGGCTGACAGAACAGATGCAACCATTACTGCATCTGGGTGTGTCACAACCTCACATAAATATCTCCACTGCACCACAGCTAGACGGGAGAATGTGTACAGAACACATAAACTGCAGTAACACTCAGATTTTGACTGTCTTTGATTTCTCCTAACTCATGCACAACACAGACGGTGGTGCTGCAATTGCTACTGTTCCCAATGTAATCACTAAAGCTCAGTTTTGTCCCTGCTCTTGTATTCCCTTTTGCCATCCACACTATTTTAATTCTGTTCCTAATCCCACCTACAGAGGCACAGGTAATTACATATGTTCAACACCAGTCCACACTGCAATATAGCAAGAAACTAGGAGGAAAAAAAACTCCAGCAGCTCTGTGCACTGTCTGTTTGTGCTTCAGTACTGAACAAAGGGGACAATGCAGCTGCCTCGTCATTTGCTCACTCATGTTGCTTTGTGTCTGACAATGCTCTTGGACAATGACAGATCCATTGAGGTGCCCAGGGATTCTCACACCCATATGGGACTGTACGCTCTATGGCTGATCTTTGATTTCTGAATACAAGACAGAGGCTTAGGGGCACAGAGGATTTAACTGGATATTGATTTCTGTGACAATGCAGTTGTGTCTGCAATTTAAGCACATTGGGAGTAAAAATAGAACCATTATTAATAGATTACTAGGCTTGATAAAGGCATACGATGGGATAAAGGCACCCTGTGTTAAAGCAGTGATCCTTCCACGGAATAAAGCCAGCAAAGAAAAAAAATTACATTCCTAAAGACTCTGATTTGGTGCGATTTGTTTGAAATGTGAGGTACATAAAGACCTTTATTAGGCACCCAGCTACTCCATTAATCAAGGAAGTGTGCTTTCGCTGCTTAGATCCAGCTGAGGCTGGCTGGATGGCTGATCATTGTGGCTCTGTGATGGATTGTGTGTATACTGTGTTCCCCGAGCAAGAAGCGGTGTTCCCTGGGCCGGGCCAGCCCCAGTGGCACACAGCCATGAGAAATTAGCTGAGTGTGCCCGACATTCTTCTGCCTTGACATGAATCTGTGGATCCACTACGGTCAACATAACACACAGTCTGGGCTGGGAGGAGAAGTGTGATGTGACTCATCATTATGTCTTGTAAGAATGCTTGTACGGCTGAACAATTAACTGAAGCATTGTTGAAATACGGTCAAGTGTAATATCCAAAACGCAAGCTTACCTTTTGATAAAGGTAAAATGTGCTGCAACATACCCTTATGAAGGAAGCTTTGTGGTGCTACAGAGATGCCCCAGCCTACAAATCATATTCTCAAGATTGATGAGAATATGCTTGTTCAGACACCAGCAAAAATCACATGATGTTTATATTTTTTCAGTGAAAATGAAATGCAAAAATTACCATTCCAACTAAAATTGTGACTCATAAAAATCGCAATATCAAAATAACTGAATATACACACACACATTATATATACTGTATATAGATATATATTTTTACAGATTTTGCGGGAGGTTTTTTGCCTTTATTTGATAGGGACAGCTGAAGAGTAAGACAGAAAAGTGGGTAGAGAGAGGAGATGACACGCAGCAAAGGGCTGCACATGGGATACATGCTCTACCAACTGAGCTACAGGGGTGCCCCCAGTGCTTTAATACATTAGGGTCCAGCCCTGGATTGTTAATAATCTTATAGTTTCTAATCACTATGTTTACAGATTGAAAATGGTGGAACTGTGTCATGAGGGTACTGTGCAGGTCCCAGGGGGTGTACGGCAGGCACGTTTTTCAGCGCCCTCAGATTTAATGATTTTGCTTACCTTGAAGCAAAGATCAAAGCAAAGCATAGACGTAGAGCCCTAATCAGCCAACTCTGATCGAGCAAAGAAAATAACTTGGTCCCTGCACTGTTTCATTTCAAATGACCTGCACCAGCATTGTAATGCAGCTATCGATGGGTTTTCTGTGGTAACAGCATTGCAACAAGGAGAATGTTTTCTGCTGTTGGAGACAAACGTGAAGTAAAAGCACAGGGTCAGCATCAGCATCTCATACTTCATCAATACCAGTTAGCTTAACTGACAGTTATTTTTCATCTTGTAGGTCAGTGAAGTGGTGTGAATGGTTCAGCACACAGTGCACAGGACTAAGGGTCTGGAACTAGTGTCCTCTCCTCTGTTTATTGAATTGTGTTGACTATGAAATGCCTTAATGACTGTGGATGGGCAATGTCATTTCAATAATTGATAACAACTTTGATTAATAAGTTATTAGACATTCACTGACTTCAATCACAGCAGGTTCAAGTGCTAATTTAGATTTAAATTAGATTCTCTGTGAATAAATTGATAATTGTGAATCATCAGCAACAGTTGGCAGGACAGGAGTCTGTGCTGGAGCCACTGACAACAGCCTTGTCACCTCTAAGCATACGGGTAATGTTCTGCAATTGCACCAGGAGACAGCAGGGCAAATTACACTAATCAACAGCATGCTTTTAACATGCTGCCGATGACGGCAACCTGCTTTGGGCAATGACTGTTTGATTTAGGCAAATGTTATGGCTGTTTAAATATCACATACAATTTGTATTCACCATTCACACAACCCTAAAAAGAGGCAAAAAAATGGTAGGCGGAGGGGAGGAGAGCCGGGAATTTGCTTGCAACGCCTTGCTGCTTGACGTTTGCTGAATCAATGAGATAAACATAAGGGCTCTGAATGTCAGAGTTTACATCTACAAGATTGAAGACTTAAATTTGTTCACTGGCGACCGCTCTTAGGGAATATTCCATTTAAAAAGGTCAGCCTCAACCCTTCTCATACTGAATAACTAAATGTCTGGGTCGCTGTGTGGCTCCAGTGTCCTGTATCAAAAGCATGCAATTGACTTAAATGCCTTTGCCTTTGTTTAATAAAACCACCCATTTCTGGAAACCACAGAAGGTTGCTATATCAACACAAATACATCCTTTCCTGTGCTGCAATTCTTTCATTTTTAAACTACTGAATGTAGGATTTCAGAATTATAACAGAGACCTTTTGATTTAAAGAAGAAATCTGTGATTACTGTAATAAATCATAACATTACCACAATATGCTGTCACAGATCAAGGCAACATGTTAAGTTGAAATACTCGCTTCTCTGACAATAATACTAAAGCTGTGGTGTCACACTTGAAATTTCTATTGCAGGCCAGAATTACTGCTCCACATATTTTAGAGTTCAAATTAATGCTGAATGTTCATCAAATGCGTTTGTGTTTGCTTATGACTCGTAAGAAAGCATTAATAATCTTGTAGAAGACGTAGATGTTTATAACAATTAAATTGAGCAACTCTTAACACCAAGTCCAGAGTGTGTATTTTCAGGGCAGTGGGATTTTCTTTTCAGGATAACAGGTTTAACTTTACATTGACAGAAAATTAACAGTTATGAACAGCTGATCTACTTGTTATTGTCAATTTACAATGCTGTGCGCATCTTGCTCTCCTGCAGGCAGCCCGAGCTTCCTGGAGTCTGGGGAGGAGGGGGTGGGGGATATAACCTGCTTCAACCAAAGGTCGCTTATTAAATTTCAACCTATTTAATATACCGTTTATGGCTCCAACTCTCTATGTGGAATGCTGTACTCATTTTTGCATGCACAATTGCTACATATTGCTCCTTTAAAAAAATATGTCATTGATAATAACTAATAATAATTAGCCAACACATTTGTGGGGATGGTGTTAAAAGTCAACAATTAATTTTCCACTTATTCATTCCTGTAATTCAATAACGCCTAAACAAAGAAGATTAGCTAAACACTTGGCACTGATGCTCAGTTATTCATACAAGTTGTTGCCAGGGTCCTCGCTGAGGTCTGATGGTGGGACTACAGCTTCATAAGGAAACCTGGCTGCCTTATGGATGGGTCTCTGGCTGGGATTAGACTTACAACAGGAGACCAGGTGGCAGTACAGTAGGAGGCACTTGGCAGGAGGCGGTTTTGTGAGACTGGAGGGGAGGAGAATGTGATCCTGCTGGCCGAGGGAGCTGTTTCTCACCCCCTGGTACAAGCCGAGCACCCTTCTGCCAGAACATGCCTGTGGCGGGTGGGACTTTCACCAAGTGTGGAAGGGAGAAGCTGAACTTTAGAATTATGAAGTTCTGTGAATTGGTTCTGTATTTTAGGGTTCCAGCCAGACTTTATGGTTTTATTTTCTATTTTAGACTGTGTTGATATTGACAAGAATTTTTATAAGTTGCTTTAATTCTAGTCAATGTTTTAGTCATAATTTTCATGAAGCTGTAATGGATTTTGCTGAAGAATATTTCTCCTGGCTGTAAAAATTCCAATGAATGTAAGCACACCTTGAACGGTGCTTAGTCATCTAGGCAGAGAACGTGTTAGACATTATTTCACAACATGATATAAAAATGAATGCATAAGTCATTACTGACGTGCCATTATCAGACACTAATCATGCTTATTACCTGACAAAACACACTTCTTATATATTACTGAATTTAGCTATTACAGAACCATCCTAACTGAAGAATTTCCTAAGATATGAATCCTAAGCTAGGATGGCATAAACCCAGTCCTAAATTCCGAACTGCTAAAAATGACACCACCACTGAGTATGAAACTGACAATGAAGATGGGGGACAACATGAACAACCAAAATATTATAACTGAAAGACTACTCATACAGTATGATAATGATTTAGGTTTCCCAGACCATGTTTTAATGGGTATATATCATCTGACACGAAGTTGATCAATGTGCTGCATCAGTCAATAATTATTATCGCTCAATAATTGACCAGACAACTTCCCAAAAAGGTGGGGTTACATCTTCTTCACCACACAATCAATTCTTCCTGACTCATCAAAGGTAAAATTTAACACCCATCTTTTCTTGTCCATTCGCAGACTAGCTGGCTAGTCAATGACAAGTGAAGTGAGACAGCAGTTGCCATAGATACAGCCAGTCTCACATACATTCTAAACACAGATATAGGCATGATGGGACAAACATCAATTTAAGAATCAAGCTTGCAGCTTTAGATAGGATTTCTTAAGATAAGATACAAGGTGTGAGATGGGATGAGACACAACCATGAGTTTAAGAATTGCTTCTGTATTAGGAAGACAGGATTTTTCCTACATGGAAACTTAAGTTAAGATAGGACAAGCTCTAAGAATGTTTTTCTGTTTTGAGGCCCCAGAAATAAAAATATATAAACTGCATCCTTAAGGTGGATGAGCATAATCTGGGAAACATTCTATTTTAGTGTCTCTTTATGAGTCGTAAGAAATCAGAAATAATCTCAGTTGAGGCATTCACCTTTTAAGATGACTAGATTTATTAGTGCTTTAAGATGGCTAATTACTGTGATGTTACTTAGGTTGTCCGCTTGAACAGAGCCAACTGTTCCATCTCATCTTTTCCTGTCAGGGCATATTGAGCAGAGATGTTGTCGTAATTTCTGTTGCCAATATGTTTTTTTTATTAGTGTTGTCATCACAATTTAGTCATGAAATAAAAGGACTTCAACAAATGCTTATTGTCAATTTTTTTGTTGGCAAAATTAACACTGAGATGGCCATGATGAAAATTTATACTTCTGTTAATGTGCCTGCATAAGAGTTTGTCTGCACACAGGTATTCTGAGCAGGTAGGTGTTCCAGTGTAAAAACCCTCTCCTGCACAGCATGTGACAGATACAGCAATTGTTTGCACAATAGCTCAAGTACATAATAAGAAGTACTCAGCACTTAGCATGAACAGCAATAAATCACCATGTCTAAACAGAACAGTCAAAGAAGAAAAAACAAAAGGAAAAACACATCACATTACTGGGAATACTGATTGAGAAGAAGATGCAGTGCAGAAACACCACAGTAGGGAAAGCAGAGATCAAAGATCTTACAGACTACTCTATACAGTACTCAAATGTACAATATATTTTTAGAATGACGCTAGAATTCTCACTCTGCCATTATCACAGGCAGTGTTCATAGAGATGTTTTGGTATCAGGCCAGGCGCTCGCTTCATGTGCCAAACATGTCAGAGAATATGCCCTCAGATTCACAAGAGAGACAAGAACATGGCACTTTTCACATTGGCTCAGGTTTGCAGACAAGAGAGAAAATTGGTCTAGTAAATGAGATTGGGTGTGGGCTGTGGGTGATGGGGGTAGAAGGCATGAGTTTGAGTGAAATCCTCTTTAAAAGGACTGGAGGAAAGATAGTCTGCGACAAGCCTGAATGAGGACGGACCTAACCTGGCAAATTAGGACGAGCAGCAGTCTAAGTGAGCATTGCCCCTGCTCAGACACTGACTCCAGCTGAAATGTCTCTGATAATAAGTAAAAAAACAAAACAAAACAACAATATACGTCTCAAATGAGATGCATACCAATGAGTTATAAAATCTGCACCCAAGACTTGTTCCCTACTGCATTCTTAGAAACAAAGATGCTAACTAGAACCACAAAGGGTTCTTCAGCTTATCCCCACAGAAGAACATTTTCTTTTCAGGTAGAACCTGGAGCCCTTTCAGAGAGTTTTACCCAGAACCCAACACAAAGGGTTATACCTAGACGTATCTGTGAAAGGTTTCACCCAGAACCCCTTATGAGAGGTTCTCCAGAGAACCTTTCTATTGTGTAATGTTTCCACCCAGAATCCACTCTGAGAGTTCTACCCAGAACCTTTTGACCCTCTAAGGGTGCTAACAGCCGAGAACCTTTATTATATCCCAAAGGTTTTATCTGGAGCCCATCCAGGGGCCTCTACCAAGAACCTTTTTATATTCCAGAGGTTTTGTCTAGGACCCACCCAAGGGGTTCTACCGAGAACATTTATATATTCCAAGGGTTTTATCTAGAAAACACACAGGGAGTTCTACCAAGAACTTTTTTTGTATTTCAATGGTTTTGCTCTATAGATAATATTTTTATATTCCATCAATTTTATCCAGAAACCAGCCAAGGGGTTCTACTGAGAACCCTTTATATTATTGTAGGAACTTTTAAAGGATTTCAACAATCCATGAAGAACTCTTTCTTTCAAAAAGGGTTCTTTGTATGAAAAGCATTCTCAGTGGAACCCATAGTCTTACAAAGAACCCTTGAGAAACCATTTCTTCCAAAAAAGGATTATTCAGAAGCAAATGGTTCTGGGTAGAACCCCAGCCCTTTAGGAAGAACCCTCTTTGAACCCTTAGTGTGGAGTGTGGAGACACAGAAAATTATTTCTCTATCATTTCAAAGCTAGTGGAGATTTTTTTTTTATTTCCTCTGAGAATTTATTCAGCAGTCAGAAGTCTGTCCCAACCGATGAAGCACTCTTAACCCTTCCATGTGTGGTATGTCCTGAAAATCCCCTGTTTGAATCACTAGCTCAACTGTTGTTCCCAAACTTGATATGGGAAGATTCCCATGGATTTTGCTAATCTTGTCACATGTTCCATTTCTCTGGTTCAACTAATTTCATCATTTTCTTTTTTACTGTTTTAATAATTCATGTGTAAAAGAAGGGAAGATGATCTAACAGATGAAATCAACCCCTATGAAACTGTAATCACAGCAGCATCCACAGTGACAACATAGCAATTAGATTGCTTGGAAATAAGAATTACTGTCCCAATAACTATGGCTGTGTAGACACAGAATGCTACAGCATTTCTTATATTAACACATAGCTGAGGCCAACTGAAATATAGAAAATAAACGTGGTGAAATATCACTTGCCAGCAGCTTCCAATCAGTTGTGCCAACTGAGGACAATTATCAGACCCATAATGAGTTCATTAGGATAATGAAAGAGCCAAAGCTGATTTTCTATTCTGCATCTTAAACCCTTGTATTAGGTTCTCCACTAGCAATTTAGATTAGCAAACCGAAACACAAACTCAAAATGCATTGAGCAGATAAGACATGGGTGTTGCAGGACACACAGAGGTTAGAAAACACTTTGCACCCAAACTAAATGCTGTTGAGAAATTAGAGGAAGAACAATCTAGATGAGCACAGAAAAGTCTATTTGGTAAGTGACACATTTCATTGTGCCAGCTCTGTGCTCTGTACAGCAGCTGGTTTCACTAAAACATATCACACTAAAGCCTGACTCAGTTTTGACAGAACGCAGTAACAGGTTGGAAATGTACAGCAGTAAAGACATCATCAGTCGTTTTCACGCATCCAAGTAAACCATCCTGAAATTTCCCAGTAAAATGGCAAACATTTTCTGCTGAAGTGAACGGAGCTGAGCGGTTTGAGGCAGTTGCTTGGTCAGCCATGAGTCTTAATTTACCCATGAGTCTTAATTTACCCAGGATTAATGGCAAATTAGTCCTACTTAAGATAGTCAAGAACTAAACAGCTCTGTGCAACGGCTGAATTTCGACATCTACCTTAAGTCTGACTATTGCGTGAAACTGGTCTCAGACCTTTTTCACAATGGACATTCTGACATGAAACAGTAGTAAGCATGGGTGATATGAATGATACTAATGATTCTGTTCCATTCAGATCAAACTGAGTCAGGGTACTGTGTGCATGCAGCTTACTGGAAAGGCTCTGCTACACTAAATGGAACTGGACCGTAAAGGGATAGTTCACCCAAAAAGTCCACAAAACACTGTCGGAGTTTCACAGGGAAAAAAAGTGTTGCAGAATCTCTGAAACAATTTAGGTGAATGGTGACCAAATTTCAAACAGAAAAAACTGCTCATCTGGCATAAGTCTCCAATTCTCCTAAAGCCCAGACATGCAGTTAACTTATATGTGCACACCGTCACACCACACAGACCCAGTTCAGATGGTGTGCACATGAATGTGGCTCCAAGCTAAAGCTAGAAACCTGGTGTAAATGACAGCTTTTAAGTTGGGGCTTTAGGAGGCTTGGATTATACCAGAGGAGCAGTATGGAGGGGTTTTTGGGGGGGAGATATTGAACTGACTGAATTTTATCTTTCTTTTATTCCTTTCATTTACTCTACTGTTTCATATGAACATGGCTGCTGTGAAAAAGGTCTATTGAATTTGAAATAAATGATAACATTTACATGCATAAAATATTTTGCCCTATTTCCTAAAAAAGCTGTACTAATACAAAGCTGTTTACATAGCTAATGAAAACAAATATTCCTATACTACACAGCCATTAAAATAGGATTTTTTTTGTTTTACAAAGTTTTACACTGGTGGCAGACTTGTTCAACTATGCAAACATAGCCTTCCTTTTTCATTTGTTCAACCACCTTCTTGAAAAGGTTGGTGTTGCAATATTTGTGCATAACCAAAAGCCTGTTAATATCCAAGTCTTTCATATTGTTTAAAAGTAAGTGTTTCTTGTTTTGACCAGAAATGTGGGCTTCTCTTTTGCTTGTTTGCAACACAGAGAGCTGATTGTAAATTGGCAAGAGCCTGTGTGTCATAAACTGTGGGGGGAAAAAATAACAAGTGAGATGCATATTCTGAATGTACTGTATGTCCAAAGAGTGGTCCGAACACCCAAGAAATATCAGCATAGCCAACACGTTTTAATCAGAAAATTCGCTATACTGTTTTCACCATATATATCAAATTTGGAATATTGTCCTATTCAGAATAATAGTGGAAATTGGTTCACATGTAAATGTGGTCAATGACTTATATCACAAAATTCAATGGACACATAAGAATTACAACAAGGTAAGTTGTCCCGCTTGAAAAGGTACAGTAAAATGAAGCCAAGTTTGTATCCACATATTCCTGAAAAAAGTGGAATGAGGCAACAAAGATGTGGATGGGTGTCAAGGGTCTTTAATTGGAATAAGAACTCTAGACCTTTTCATACATATACCCCCAGTTTTTGAGGATGTTTTAGAGGTAACATCATATTTAACATGTGGTGGCAAATCCTTGCCAATCAATGGCTGACTTAAGTCTCTATAGATATCATTAGTATCATTAGTATCTTAACTGGTGATGTTTTACTGCAGTCACACTCACTTCTTAATTATTTAGGGCAGTGTTTCTCAAACTTTTTACAGTGTGTACCACCTCATAAAATATTGAGCTCTCCAATTACCACCTTACTGTTTTGTGCCATTTGGTGCTAGCAGGCACTGTGGAAACTTCACTAGCACTTCTTAAGTTGGCACTATCACTTGTGAATGTTTCACTGTTGTCCATTTAATTTAATATTTGAAATATTCTAACAGATATACAGGAAAGTTCGAATTTATTTAAGGAATCTCATCTTTTATACATCTCTATTTGAAATGTAATATTTTGACATGATGTTTATGTTTCGAATTCAGTTTATTTCATTTTAAAAAACTATTTCTTATATTTCTCCGCACACCACTGAAGAGAGCTTGTGTACCACCAGTGGTACACATACCACAGGGTTTGCCTTCAGTCTTGTCTTCAACTGAGACACATGATCACTTAACTGACTGACTGACTTGGCCAGCCAAGAATTTAAAAAATGTTGATTGCTTTGGCTGCATGTTTGGGGTCACTGTCCAGCTGCATTATGCTAAAATTGAGGGACCGTGTATAAAAAGGGCACCTAGTCCTACAATTTAAACCTGATGTGAACACACTTAAATACTCTTAAAGCTAAAAGCCTGCACTTTTGCCTTATAATTACTGTTTTATTTCAGATCTAATATGCTGGACTAGAGAAAACCAAATGAAAATGTGTCATCATAGAAATACATATGGGCTACATTGTGCACAGGAAGCTGGGGCGTAAGTGCTAATTACAATATGACTAAGCCAGTGATCACTGCCCTGGCTGGAAAAAACACCAAAAAATAACCAGGTTGAGAAACAGAGCCTTTGGTGAGATCTGCTTTGTGAGTCACATTTTGTTCAATCTCGCACACATGTACAGTGCCTTATGTGCCGATGGTAAACAAACGTGTCCCTTTGGAACAGTAATAAAAGCATGGCAAAAACAGAACAGCGATGAATCACTGATCATTCATTTGCAGCACTTCCCATAAATTCATGATGGTGGTCGTTACTCATCCTCAGCTTGAAGCATGCGAATGAGGTCGACGGTCCCGTCATTAGCCTCTGTGAAATAAGCACCACCTCTCAGTGAGAAGTTTGAAACAGCACTCAGCAGCAGAGCAGATAATAAAGCATGGACAAGGCTATCTGCTTTAATTTATATGCAGGCAGACAGTGATCTGCCTCCGGCGTGTTAGGCCTGACTAAGCAGAGTGAGTGAGACATTGACTTGTCTGCAGAGAGCCTTCCCACGATCCACTGAAGAGAAACATGTCTCCTTCAGCTCTGGGCAGCGGTGCTACACTGACAAACGGAGCCTCTAACGTCTATGCGTGAATGTCTTAGCATGATCTTGAATGAACCTCACAGTTACCATATGGCATCGACTTGTAGAGTAAACAGGGCTTTCAAAAGCTCAACAATGGCAGCATTATCAAGAGACTACATCTGGGGAACATATAGCCTAAAACCAGCCATTAGGGAGTGCTAGTTCAGCTACCAAAGCAGCAGTTTCTTAATAACAATTACTGTTTTAAGTGTTCAGTGTTCACTGTCTTCAAAAAGGAATGTTCCCCCGTGGCTGTCATACATAGAGACTCCTAATAGACTTCACCGGCAGATGTGAGAGAGAGGCAGCGACAGAGAGGAAGATGGAGATGAAACAAAGAGGGGGATGAGGAAGACATGAGGACAGAGAAAGAAAGAGAGAGATTCCCTTGGCTTTCCGGGGTACATAAATTATCTGACTGCTGCATTTTGTTAAATGCAAAGAGGATACTGTAAGTGCAGTGCTACATTGTTTTAGTAATTACTGTATTCTGAGGCACCCAATAATCACTAAAATAACTGCTCTTTTATATGAGGAATTTTCAAAACAAAGCGTTCAAAGCATCAGCATTTACAGCATTTGGAGCTGAGAGGAGTCTGTTTGAACTAATACTGATACAGTGAAAACAGCTAAAAAGACACAACAGATGCATGCACAGATGTTCAAAGGGATAGTTTGGATAATTTGATGTGGGGTTGTATGAGGTACTTAGCCACAGTCAGTGTATTACATACCAGCCTGGAGAAGCATCAGTAGAACTGCATATGGCTTAAATATATCTCAGTATTTTTAGGCTATTCATAGATATATATTGTGATCTTATAGAAAATGATGTATTGATGTAGATTAAATTAACAAATGGTATATAAAGTAGAGCTACAACAATTAATTAAGTGTCTTTTTTTAGTGTTTCTGTCTGTGTTTGCCACAATCCTCTGTATGCATGGATTAATATTCATTTACAGTAAGGCATTTCACTGACCATTTATAGGCAATTATAAGTGTTACATGATGTCCACAAAAGGTGCACCACATTTTAAGTTGACTGTGAGTCATGACAGGAAACCGACATAGGACGTGCGTACACAGTTTTATAAATCAGAATATTTTTGTGCGTGTAAGCATTTTCTGTGTTTCATCAGTTCACCATTTTTTCAGGTGAATCCTACGCACAGTTTTATAAATGAGGCCCCAGCTCTGTT
>JAJHUR010074029.1:7614-19781 GCA_027495735.1 Lutjanus campechanus
AGGAGCCACATACAAAAAGGCACGCCACAGAACAATGCATTGCTGTTACTATAAATTGTGTAAAAGCGTGTGTTTTCTCAGTAAATCAACCAAATACATTTTTAAGTTAATAATTTAACTTTTGGCTGCAGGTGAACCGCATGCTGCCTCGCTCCAACATGGTGCACTACCTTTACGAGTACTGCGTGCCAGAGGACATGTACCAGGAGCACATCAATGAGATCAACGCTGACCTCTCCGCCCCGGACATCGAAGGGGTCTATGAAACACAGGTATCGTATAACTTAACTCACGGTGCTCTTTGTGTGTGTACTCGGGATGTAAGAATACTAGATAGCAGTGTTGTCGTCTTTCTTCACTCCTCTGATTGCATAAACTTGCAAAACTCATTTTATGCACGTCTGTGTGTTCTTCATATGACAACAGTTTTCCTAAAATTGAATGGAATTGCAACCCCCTGTCCCGTGATGCGCAGACCATCACCAAGCACTATCAACTGTATCCAGCATTAACGTGATTTCTTCCAGGTCCCGCTGCTGTTTCGTGCCCTGGTGCAGCTCGGATGCGTCTGTATGGTCAACAAACATGTTGTGAGGGATATGGCCGGCAGGGAGGCCGACACCTTTGACCTGGAGCACCTGGAGATGAGGTCTCTGGCCCAGTTCAGCTACCTGGAACCTGGTAAGACCCGTCTGAGACACAGGTCATCTGAAACGATGGGGGTTGTTGCAGCTCTGTGCAATAGAACGATCTCGACAGGGGATTGTTAGAACATTAATGTTGATAACGATGATAAAGTTCAGACATTTTTTAACTCGATATAGATAGATCTAACGGTCTATTAGATCTAACGGACAGATCACACAGTAAAAATAAACATGACAGCAGCTGTTTTATCGCTGACTGTTTGCATGAGGACGGGGGTGAGCTCCTCCAAACACAGACTGGACTGCAGCGAAGCAGAACCCACCACAGTAGAGGGAATGAAACAGATTTTAGGATATACGTAGCAAGGTTTGTTGTAGGCAACTGGACTTCATAGAGTTCTTGAAGATGTTTCGCCTCTCATCCAAGAGGCTTCTTCAGTTCTGACTGACTGGCTTGGGAGTTCAGGTATTAAACCACTGTGTGGTTGTGTCCCAATTGGGAGTTGCCTACAACAAACCTTGCTACGAATACCATGACCTGGATGACTGAGAACCTTCACAGACATTTTAGGATATATTTTACTGGAGTCACAATACACATTATCCATAAGTGCAACTAAAGGGAGACAGTATGATTAATTTATCAAACACATGTTGAACAAGCAGAACACAAACTTGTAGAAATGTGACATCTTCAGCTACTCCGCCTGCAATAACTTACAGTTACAAGGCAAGCTAACTTGTATTTGTTTCGTTAAGGCGGATAACACATTTGCAAAGTTAAATTTTTACATTTAGATATTCTTTTATCAAAATATTTTTCAAACATGCCATGTTTGCATAGTTAAATGTTTATGGTATTCGTATTCTGCTTTTATATGAATAAACTGGAGTCTAAAATTTAACAAATGTACCCTCTGGTTTATTCAAGCTTCAGTCTTTATCAGGATATTCTTCAAACTGCCAGCATTATTAAATTATATGTTGTGATAAATAACAATATTGATCAATATGGAGGATATTATCCTGATCAGACCGTTAGCTTTCCTTCTAACCTAATATTTGGCCTGATATCTTTGGATCCTGCTCATGAATTTTGTTATATGTGAGAAGTTTTACGTCACTGTGTTATGTTTCCCGTCTCCTCAGGGAGTGTTCGCCACATGTACCTGTATCATCACAGTCAGGGTCACAAGGCTCTGTTCGGCCTGTTCATCCCCTCTCAGCGCAAAGCCAGCATCTTTGTCCTGGACACGGTAAGAACAATTCATCTCTTCACTTGCTTTCTCTGCCAGTGTGTCGGTGTATTAGTTAGGTCAAGTTTATGAAATTTATTTATATCAAGACCATGTTCAAAATACATTAGTATCAAGAAAAGAAAAGCTTACTAGATAATTTATCGCATCCCAGCACAGCCCATAAGGTGTGTCTTTATTTTCTCTCCTCAGGTCAGAAGCAACCAGATGCCCAACCTGAGTAACCTCTACACGGCTGAGCGCACGGCTCTCCTGGAGAAGACGACAGAGGAGCTGCTGCCTCCAGAGAAACACAACTTTGAAGTCCGAGCTGAAAACGACGTGAAGGCAATTTACCGCGCGCTGCAGCGCATTCTGCTAAACTACAAGGTAAAATACTACTGGAGCTTTTTAAAAACCTATTTACTTTCTGATGATTACATGCACGGACATGAGTAATCATGCATCTGTTTTGTCTGTTGCTGTTTACAGGAGGAACGTCGTGGGCCCACCCTCATCGCCATGCAGTCAAACTGGGAGCTGCGACGGTTGGCGGCAGGGATGCCGGTGCTCGAGGAGTTTCCGGTCGTTCCAGTGCATGTGATCGATGAGATCAGCTATAACGTGCTGGACTGGCAACGCCACGGTGCCCGGCGCATGATCCGCCACTACCTCAACCTGGACAGCTGCCTGTCACAGGCGTTCGACATGGCAAGGTACGAACCGCACACTGCTCGCTCTGACGATTTCATATTCCCATTACAAAATGCTTCATATTTTAGGGATATGAAGCATTTAAAATAATGTAGGAAATTACATCACAATAAGAAAATAGTGTTAAAAATATTTTGTTCATGTTTCAACATTTAAAAATCTTTTGGACCAGAATGTTTTGTGTGTTTCTTTAGTTCAATTTGAAGAAGAAATGTCAGATAATTTTTCTTAAATTGTGGCACAGTTTCAATACTTAGATCAATTATTATGTTTTATTGACTTACATAACATTTAAGCTTAGGTTGTGCAGATTTTAGAGATATGAGGCATTTGAAAATACTTCAAGAAATAATATCTCAGTTTGCAAAAATATTGATGTGGTCACTGGCGGACCATTTCTGTCGCACAGTTCAAAGGGATCACTTGTCTGAGTCAAAGCCCTCTACCGTCTCTCTGACATGCTCACTTTGTCGCTGTCGTGTATTTTGTTAGTATTTGTTGTTGATGGCATTCAGATTTAGTTTCAAGAAACATTTCAATTTTTAAAATTTGTATAATGTCTCTCGTTTTCAGGTATTACCACTTACCTGTGGGGAACTTGCCTCAGGATGTGTCCATCTTTGGCTCAGACTTGTTCCTGGCGAGACATCTACGGAAACACAACCACCTGCTGTGGCTTTCACCCACGGCCAGGCCCGACCTCGGAGGAAAAGAGGCTGACGACAGTCGTCTAGTCATGGAAAGTGATGACAGGTGCTCTGTGGAGATCAATGCTCAAGGATGTTATTCCACAGGTAAACAAACGGCAGGAACAAATTTTCTGCGTCCGAGAAAGATCATAAAGCAACTGCACGTTTTTGTATGCTTATATCTGTATTATTTGATGCGCCTGCTTCTGTTTCTGTCAGTGTGTGTGGAGTTGGATCTGCAGAGCCTGGCGGTGAACACCATCCTCCAGTCACAGCATGTCAATGATATGGAGGGCGGAGCTAGTCTGGGTGTCAGTTTTGATGTGATCCAGCAGGCCTCGTTGGAGGACATGATGTCAGGAAATCAGGGCGCCAGCGCTCTTGCTAGCTATGACGAGACTGCTCTCTGCTCCAACACCTTCAGGTGTGTAAACATCATTGCTAGTAACACTTCTAGTTGTTCTTTATTGTTTAAGGAATTTTGTTCTGTTGTTTTATTTGTGTGTTTTGCTGACTTTAGTGTTTGCTGTGTGTTGTGTGAGCAGGATCTTGAAGAGCATGGTGGTTGGATGGGTCAGAGAGATCACACAGTACCACAACGTTTACGCAGACAACCAGGTGATGCACTTCTACCGCTGGCTGCGCTCCCCCAGCTCTCTGCTCTATGACCCCGCACTGCACCGCACCCTGCACAACATGATGAAGAAAGTCTTCCTACAGTGAGTGCCACATCATCCTCCACACTGCAAATAACATGCATCTGCAGTTACATATTTTGTATACTTGGACAAATTGTTAGCTAGCTAACAAATCAAAATATTGTCTGATTCTAGTGAACAATAACTGATGTAACGGGAAAAAGCAAATCTGTATAACTAACAGTTGCTTTCTACTGGCCAACAGTGATGCAAGGTTGCTGACTAGCTAACTGTGACCTAAGCTAAGCTAGGGGTAGCCAGCTAGCTGTAACTTAGCTAATATGGCATGGATGTGGCATCAGTTGCTTCATAATAGGGTTGCAAATTTTGTTTTTCCAAATGCTAACAATCGATTAATCATTCGAAATTAATATCATTCAAATTTCACTTTTTACTCATTTTCATTTAAACTTTCCTTACTCAACAAATGACTCCAACATAACAAGGCAGACCAAACCAAAGTGTCTGGTGATTGGTTGATTAATGATTAACATCCCTACCTCATAACGTCACCTGATAAAGTAATGATAAGCTAGTTAGTATCATGGAGCCAATGGTCCAAATAAAGTATATGAAAATGAAAGATGGTAACCACGGTTTTGGCCAGTGCCCAAGATGATGAGTTTGAAATTCCACATGGTACCTTTTAATCTCTAATCATAATGTTTTCATCCTTTTTTCTTGCATTGATATATCCCCACTTTTTAACATACCTCCTCTTCTTCTGTTAATTCTCCTCTCGTTCTGCTGTCAGGTTGATCTCAGAGTTCAAACGTCTCGGCTCCACTGTGGTGTACGGAAACTTCAACAGGATCATCCTGTGCACTAAAAAACGGAGGATCGAGGACGCCATCGGCTACGTGGAATACATCACCAACAGGTCAGACACTTAACCCTCTGCAGGTCACACCTGCACACAGAGTGTCCACTGCACGTCTTTGCACTGTAAAGTTAGCACTCCGTTCATGCAATTTAATAATATTATTAATAAACATAATTTCTAAAAACAACTGTATCTGAACAGACAGCTGAGCCAGTAAAAGTGTTTGTATCTGTCGTCAGTGGTTTGAAATAAGAGCCAGAACGCTAAAATCAGAAGAATGAAAACATCACAATTGCCCATTAGAGCAGAGAGATGTTAGCCTGAGATGGTGCTGCGGTCTCCAGCATGGGAAGTGAATTCTATAAAGCAAACTCTAAAAGAGGACAGCTGCCTATTAGACTAATGGAAGGAAAAAATCACCAGTCAAGTGAGACCCATGTATCAATATATTAACATGAAACAAAATATTTTATGTCAGTGGTCAGTGTAATGTTGTTACAGCTAGCACCATATTCTCAGCAGCTTTCCTGAAATTTGAAAAGTTCTGCTTTTAACTGTTTGGTCAAATATCTTTTGAACATTATTAATATTGATGTATTTCATTAAAAAAGATCTTTATTTTGTCTCTCCTGTGAGTAGAAAAGTAAATCACCCTCCTAACTGTTTCTCCTGCAGCATCCACTCCAGAGAAATCTTTCACTCTTTGTCCATCTCCTTCTCCCGATGCTGGGAGTTCCTGCTGTGGATGGATCCGGCCAACCATGGCGGCGTGAAGGGCAAACTGCCCTCCAGCATCTTGTACGGAGAGGTAAGTGCAGTTTTTGTCACAATATTGCAGAGTTGCATGATTATATTGATTAGTGTTGAGATCACTTCACTAAGTTCACTCACTGGCTCCAGCTGGTCCACACACTTTGCTGTTTGTTTCCACGTCCGTATTCCCAAATCTGCTGTTTGTTTCATAATTGTCTTTATGTCCTGTTCCTTGTCTTCTTGAAGAGGTTATCTCTGAGTTCTTTGATTTCTTTAGTTAGTCCTTCTTGTGTGTTTGTCTGTCCGCAAACAATTGTTGCATCTCGCTTCTCTCTGCCATGACAGATGCCACCTCTGACTCTTTTCGTCTTTCGGCTTTATCACACTGCAGCTGCCGTTCTCCCCCCACAAAGAACCAAGAGACGTTAAATCACCAACTTCTAACACATGAAAACTAACAGTTGAAGATATTCAAGAAATGAAAAGAATCAAAGAGTGAATCTGTTTGATTATTCATTGATTTTAGGAACATATATAGGGACGTTCCTGCTAACGTGCAGATCTTTGCATCAAAATAAAACCTGTTTTTATTAACAGTGCATCTCCCAGAAACTAAATATAAACAAAAACTTAACCAAAACTTTTTACACAAAATGAAATCAACAGAGCTGCTTTCACTTTCACGTTGTGCTACATTCAAGGACAGGGATTCAGTGACATAAAATTAACATTGTTATCCTTCTTGGCCTTCATGCAAGTTTTGCAGTTGTACTTACAGCTTGATTCCTCTGGGTTTGGCTTTGTCACGTTCCGGCGCCACCACGGCCCCTAGAGTTGATTGCGGTCATTGTAAACGATGCTTGTGATGCCACCAGGCCTTGAAATGAACTTTTTTCCACAGAGTCCAGCAACTGCCCCGACTTCTACCTTCAGCTGTTCCAGAATTTACAACCATTGGCCTTAAACTGAAATTATTTTATTCACTCTGGATAATGAAAATAGTTTAATAACTTTGTTTCAGTAACTCTCATCACTTCATTGGTCCATCGTGAAATCTCTGCTTGTGGTTCTCTGCACTAATATCTGCACTATATGTGGCTAAAATAATTTGTCATGATTCTTTTTGTCATTGGTTGAGGGACTATTTCAAGTTTATTGCTAACTGTTTAAACAATAAATGCCTTGAATATAACACCATGCATGTAAGGACACGTATGACGTAGTGTAGAGCTTGTGCAGGTGCTGCCACATTTTTTTATTTTTTTATTTGAACATGTAACCATTGAAATGATATATATTCTGTGATGCATAAATTTCTAAATTTCATTTGAGTGTCCAACAAATGTGCCAGATTATGTATCTTTAGTCCCAGGGGCTTTTTTTTTTTAATTGTCTCCGCGCCAAATCTGTTTTTGACTGTTTTGAAGTCTTGTAAAGCTGCACAGAGTAGATCGAGCCGGGCAGAAAGCCAGACACAGAAACAGCACAGAGAATCCAGTCAGTTTTCAAAATAAAAGACCCCATGCAGATCATAAAAGCAGACAAAAAAAAGAAACTAATATACGTACCGTATTTACCCATGGTAGAAGCACAAATGATCAGTTTTGAGTTACCTCCTTGCCTTCTCCTCCAGACATGTGATTTTCTTTTTGTCCGTCTGCTTTCTGTTGTATATCATTCTTCTACTCTGAACAGCAGCTGCAGGATGTTAATTTAGGAAGCGCTTGATTTGAGTCTTTTAAACTTCAGTGTGTCAGTTGATCTAAAATCTTGACCCTGATCAATATTTGATCAGTTGTGCTGCCCTACAGTATATTTGTATTTGTTAAAGTATCAGAATAAAACAAACACAAACTCATGGCTCCTGTAATGCCCATTTTTAGGAAAGCGCCAAACAGAAGAAAAATCGACGAGAGGAGGGAGATGAGGAGGGCAGCGAGGATGAAAACGAGGACGAAGCTGAGGAAGACGATGGTGATGGAGAGACGGACGACGTGGAGGAGCTGATTGAGAGCAACTGGAACATCATGCAGTATCTGCCCCAAACTGCCTCCTGTCAGAAATACTTCCTCATGATTGTCTCTGGTAAATATTTATGTAATCAGTACACAAGCAACTTTGATTTCCTTCCGTTTTATTTATTTCTACCAACTCTAACACACACTTTCTGCACCAGCCTACATCGCAGCGGTCTACCACAGCATGAAAGAGGAGCTGAGACGTAACGCTCCAGGAGCAACGCCAATCAAGAGACGTGGAGGCAGCCAGGCTTCCCAGCAGGCAGTGGGGGACTTGAGTGCTCTTCCTGGTAAGACGCTGTTTGGGAAGCTGCTTCAGTTACTAACAACTTCCCTCGTGTGTGTGTTAGGAACTTCGCATTACACTCATTAGAGTCGCCACAGGCTCGTGTCTGTTACACTTAAACCTGTGATGGGGAGCTGTTAACTGAATTTGGATAGATTTCCTCTCAGATGTGATGTATTCTTTAAAACTCTCTCCCACAGGAATGATCTCCTTCTCTCAGGAATATGTGTCCAGCGAGCTGACGCAGAACTTTTTCACCATCACTCAAAAGATCAAGAAGAAGGTGACGGGCACCAGGAGTGTGACGCAGCCCTCGGAGATGTTCCCCGTCCTGCCCGGATCCCACCTGCCACTCACCAACCCTGCACTGGAGTTCATCAAATATGTCTGCCAGGTATATGACCAAGTCTACCAACTGCTCCTCTCACTTTACCAGATATATTTCAAACTCGGGCTACAGGACTTCTAGGCAGATTACCCATCATGCACCTGTGATCTAAGTTTGCGTTTGTACATAAAACACAATGAGGCTCAAAGGTGCCATGTGTGCAGACTGAGTTGGGAAAAAGGAATCTCTTATTACAGCCGATCTACAATCAATCTACCCTCCCTCCTTCAAACAAAAGCTAACTGAAGTTTTTATTATCAAATGCTCCTGTTACAGTAATTTTGTCACACACTCTGCATGTGCATTTGACCTATTTTGTGATGTGTGTAACACTGTACAATTTTTAAGCATGATTTCTTTATTTGATGCTTATTTGTACAGAAGGGTTTAAGTCTGGTTAGGGCCATTGTCCCTACTGTCACTAGTAGAAGGTGTTTAATAAGTCGTTAAAAGTCTAAAATCCAATAATCTGATTTTTAGGCCTTAATTGTCTTAAAATGTCTTAAACATGATTTTGACAGGAATTAATACTTGATTCAACCGTGAAGTTTTTTTAAGTTGGCTAACGTGGTGTCCTCTCATCACAAAACATAGCTACTGCTAGAGGTAATGAGTTAAAATTGTTGCTTTCATCTAATATGAGTAAGTGCAAATTCAGCAAGTCCAGTCCCAGTGCTGCCTCTGCACCAACAGTGTTCTGGGACTCAGATTTTCCTTCCTCCAATATTGACGGGAAATAGGTCTTAAATTGCATTCATAATGATCTTAAAACCTTAAATTTAACTTGCTGAAACCTGCAGAGACCCTGTATAGGGACAAATATGTAGCATAAACCAATGCCACACACTACAGCAGTTTTAGCCGAAGCTCATTTGCAATGCTCGTCCCTAGATGGGCCTTTAAAATACATCAAACTCAACAACAAACACATAAGAGACAACACAGAACTCCAAATCAGCCATAAATACATATATTAAAAACACAAAAATCAGAACTCAACAAGAAAATACTGCCAGAACAATACAAGACACAAACTGTAATACAATAAAGCACCAGCTGTAAAGCCGAGGCACCAACAGTTCCATCTTTTGTCCGTTCAGGTCCTTTCGCTGGATGCCAACATAGTGAACCAGGTGAACAAGCTGAAGAGAGACCTCCTGCGTCTCGTGGATGTTGGAGAGTTTTCCGAGGACGCCCAGTTCCGTGACCCCTGTAACTCCTACATCCTGCCAGAGGTCATCTGCCACCACTGCAACTTCTGTCGTGACCTCGACCTCTGCAAGGACCCGTCTGTGGCACAGGTGAGTGGAGGAACGTTATTATAACACTCTTTGAGCCTGTTTATTAAATCTTATCAAGTTCCAGTCTCATGAACTGTGTTTTCTTGTCCTCAGGATGGGTCTGTTTTGCCTCAGTGGTTCTGCTCCAACTGCCAGGCTCAGTATGAGACTGACTCTATAGAGGTGGCTCTGGTGGAAGCTCTGCAGAAGAAACTGATGAGCTACACTCTGCAGGACGTGGTGAGGAGGCTGATTGTTTTAATATATACTGAATAGATAAAACACCTTAATAAAATAGCAGTTTTTTGCAGGTGTCCAGTGTCGCTAGTTGTTAATACATATTACGGGGCTCCCACATGTCCTGGAAAACCTGGAAAATCTTGTGTTATCTTTGTGTTTTCAACACTGTCCCATTTCATTTAACTGAGAATTAATTACTAGGGTGTTTATCAGAGCTCCCCAAAATGGAAAATGATGTGGAAGAAATAAGAAAAAGAGAGATTCATCCCATAAATTAATGATAAGTTTTATGTACGTAGCACTTACCAAGCATAAAACAGTACGAGTACTATTATAAATATTAGAGTCTTTACATTATTCTATGATAGTACATTTTATTTTTTGCAATTGCATTTATAGTAACAATTCAGAAATGATGGTAAAGGTTTCAAGAGTGTTGAAATTTCTGGATTAGGTACCTTGAACGTGCTTTGATTTTACTTTTAAAGCTGTGCCAACCCTGTTTGTCGACTCTCTCTCCATGTTTCATGTTTGTATTTCAACTGTAATTATCAAAAAAGGCAAAAAGCCAAAAGTTATCTTAAAAAAAACAAAGATTGTCCAAATTTACATTATTTTGCTTGAATTACGTGCTGCCTCACTAATTAAAAACACTCTGTGGTCTTTTTAGGCGTGTACAAAATGTAAAGGAGTGAAGGAAGCGAACATGCCGCTCTACTGCAAATGTGCTGGAGACTTTGACCTCACCTTCGCAGCCAAGGTTTCCATTCACAAATACATCAGTCAGGTAATTGATGAGATTGTATGACTTGTGACATTGCTCTTACTGGTATTTTTTTCCCCCTTTTTCTTCCCTTTTAAAGAGCTTCTCAGAGCAGATCACAGTGTTTCGGAGCATAGCGTCTCACTACAACATGAGCTTCCTGGAGGAGACCATTGACTGGCTGCTTGTTATGAGCCCACACATCAGCCAGACCGCTCACTAAATGTCACATCCACCACAGAGCTCCCACACTCCCTCAGCTGCATCTGTGGCGATGACTTTTCAATCTGGGAAACGCTCGATTCTGAAACCTTCCCAGTTTACGCACTTCGTTCGTCAGCCTTGATGATGTCCCCGACGCCGCCGAGGCAGGTTAGAAGAGGAATATGTGGACTGTAGATATGTTTGAAGTCTTGATTATGTCATAAAATTATGTGTGTGTCAATTTCAGATTTTGACTGTTAATAAATATTTTTCCAAGTGTTTTAACTGTCTTTACTGTTCAGTTATTTTACTCGGCACTTCTGGTACGAAGGAAAAAACATCATCATCCTGATTGTCGTCTACTCCGGGGACCTTCATTAATCAGCAGTCACACTTCGTCTGAGCTTCTTCCCCACTTGGCTGCTAATGCGTCCATCGCGGCTTGTGCACAGCTTGTGACCTGAACCGCTAGAAATTGCATTATCAATAACCGTCAGATTTTTCTCTGGTGGGGCAATTGTGCAGGTTTTATTTCTTTTCCATTTTTGTCATTCATATTTTTTTTTAACATCTTTTTATTTCCAACGAGCGTACCATAAGGCAGCACCAATATGTAATCATACAGTCATAACAGTTTCTGCGTGTCCCTCAACCCTTCTCTCCCCCCTCATACACCCAAATAAACAAAACCGAACCGACAGACAAGCAAGTAAGAGAGAGAGGGAAAAAAACACCAAAAAAGTATACTTGAAACTGCACAGAACAAAAGAAAAAATTCATAATCTTGACAAAGAAAAGTAAGAAAGCAGTAAAAAGCAGTGACAAGTTTGATGGTAATAATAACTTCATGGTCCATAATCCATGTATGTATATAAAGGCTCAAGGCCATGAGGTCCAGGTTAGAAAGAATTGATCTCCTCTTGAAAGGTAAGAAAGTAATGGAGACCAAAGTTCTTGAAAGATATGTCCCCAATTATTTTTTTTCTAAAGTCAGTGTCTCTAATGGTAGGAATTTTGACAACTGGTCCACGAACTTGCTGAAAAGGAGGGGATTCATGTTTCCAAAATTAAAGTGTACATTTCTTTGCCAAATATGTTATGATTATTAATATTCTTCGTTTTTTTTATGGGGGGGTGTCTATTTGGAAGTCTGGCATATCATTTAGTAAATACAAACAAGGATTTAAATTAAATTCTATTTTAAGGACTGATTTTGTGAAGGAATGAACTGAATTCCAAAAACTTTTCAACACATGACTGTTCCATAAATGTTCCTTATGCAGTTCCGCATCTTGGACAGTCGGGTGTATTATCCTTAGAAATTTTATTCCTTTTTTTTTTAGGGGGGGGGTTAGATTTCCTTGATATTGTTACTTGTAAAAGTGAAATGAATTCTTTCACAGATATTTGATTTTCATCTAAACCCATC
>JAJHUR010074031.1:0-11323 GCA_027495735.1 Lutjanus campechanus
ACGAGGCGTCATCTGTCCGACTTTGCTAATATAAACAGCCGGCGTTGCCAAGGTGATCAGGGCGCACACGCTGGGCGAGAGAGGCTGCCGTCTTGACAGGGGCGCAGCCCTGACTAGTGGCGGGTGGCTGCATAAAATCTTAGAGGTGACAGATAACTGGCATTGTGCATGAATGAAATATTGATAAATAGTTTAAACGACTAGTATTTCTGGTGCCGACTAGTGAGGGAGGGGACGTTTAATCGTATAGTCGACTAATCGCGCGCATCCCTAATAAGCGGTCATGAAAATGCAACTTAGCGGCAACATGGTTTGACTCACGCTGCCCAAAATGTCAGTACAAAAGCATGGTGTCACCGCTCCTGTAAACAGAGCGGTGGATTCCTCCATGGTGCTGCTGCACGCAGGTTTACAAGCAAACATGAAGATAGATCCACTTTTTTAATCCCACAAGTTTAAGAAACAGACTCTGAGCTCTCATCTGGCTGGTCAGAACATCCGCAATTGTTTCGTGAACCGCTGCTGTAGAGGGGCTGAGAGGCAGGAGTAAAAATAAATCCACTTTTTCATCTCAAAAGTTTCAAAAACAAACGCTGAGCTCTCGTCTGGCCGGTCCGCGGCTTCATGATTTCTTCGTTGTTGCTGCAGAAGGTTGAAGCAGGAGTGAAGATAAATCCTCTTTTTAATCCCAAAAGTTTGAAATATACACTGTGAGCTCCTCTCCTGACAGTAAAATAGCCAGCATCACAGCAACTCCCGTGGTTTTTTCCTCCAGAAGCTCCAGTCTGCTGCAGACCCTCCTCTGAAGAGCTCATCGGCTCTGAGCAGCTGTCTGTCGGCTCTGTGTCTCAGCCCCGGCCGGTCCTCTCAGCACTCGGCAAAGCTCCGCAATACTGAAGGTGAACTCAAAAGTAACTGAGTGAGCTGACAAAATCCTGGGTTGAGCATGTTGCTAATTAGGCCATTTTCTCTTTATTATAATGCTGTTTTATAGCAACTTTTCCTGCAATAGTTTCCGTCATTGATTCAGGTCTGACTGAAGTAACGTGAATGCGCAGGTGCTCTAGTAGGAGGAGTAATGCACAGTAATGACCTTCATTTACCCCAATAAACAAGAGCACCAGGCTTTATAGAGAAATGCTTTTATTGTTTCAGGAAGGTGCAGTATGCCTAAAACACAGGCCCATTTATACTACTTTATGTAGGCCTAGTTCCAAAATATATTACTGGTAACCTGAACATGGTAGATTGTGTCAGTCAGATAATAATAAAAACAAAAAGGTCGACTATTTTTCCATTACACAGCGTGTTCAAGATCAGAGCTGTCAAACAGACAGAAACATGGAAAAACAGATGAAGACATCATCACATTTATT
Source organism: Lutjanus campechanus (assembly GCA_027495735.1). NCBI lineage: Eukaryota > Metazoa > Chordata > Actinopteri > Lutjaniformes > Lutjanidae > Lutjanus > Lutjanus campechanus. Next base: position 1,377 of record JAJHUR010074031.1, read on the forward strand.
TTTCACTTGCGTGATCAGACAGCTGCACGAGGCCTTCCACTCGCCTGACCTCAGAGTTTACTTGCCTCAGGCAAGTGGGCAAGCATTAATGTTGAGCCCTGTGTTGGGTCCAAGTGTTTGGAGTTTCCACTTTCTAAACTTTTACATTCTAAAGCGTCTTCTTCTTAAAGAGACAGTTCCCCCAAAAAATCAATACATATTTTTTCCTTGGCTTGTAGTGCTATTTATCCATCTAGATTACTTTCCTTATTACTTGTTATAAAAGTAATTTGTTACATATATTTTCATTGTTAGTACATTTGAAATCATGACCCAGCTCAAGATAATCCACATGTTGTGAGTTAGAAAGTAGTTCCTACAGTACATGAAACACTGAGAGGCTGCTGAGCCCGACTCTGTTACTTGCTAATGGCAGCTAACAGCTAATGGTTACAAATGGTTTCTTTAGCAACAAGTAAACTAAAGCCATTTTTATCAGGAAAGCTTTGAGAGTTGAAGCTGGGCAGCCAGAGGACATCATAGGGGAAACTTTTAAATGTTAGAATATGATCCATTTGTGTCATGGTTTGGAGTTTTTGTAGTCACTTCCTGTTTTATTTTGTAGTATTGGTTTTCCCTTGGGTGTCTTTGTTGTTTTTACTTCCTGTCTTTGTCTGTTTTCCCGCTCTTTTTTGAGCACTGATTATTTTCACCTGTTCTGACTGCCCTCACCTGTGTCTCATCATCCTCCCTCTCCCTTGTGTATTTAAGCCTTTGTGTCCCCTTCCTCAGTGTCAGTTCGTACTTGTTACTTGTCTGGTCAGTGTCTCGTGTATCCCTGTACCTCGTGTTTTTGCTCTGGTTCCTCGTGTCTTTTGCTCTCTTTAGATTTGTTTGATTTCTCTTCCCTGGACTTTGATTTTTTGCATTTCCTGGATTTTGTTGCCTTGATTCACCTTTGCCTCAGTAAGTTTTTTGTGTTGCATTTTTCCCTGCCTTGTTTTAAGACTTGCTGTTGCTTCTCTTTGTTGTGGTGTTTTTGGATCTTTTTGGTTTTTCATTAAACCTCACTGAACTGCTCCGCTCTCCCTGTCTGCATTTGGGTCCTAACCTGAAAACCCTGTTAAACTGTGACACATTTGCACCCAAATCAATGCAAAAAGTTATAAAGATGTGCTTTTGCACACTAAGGCCCACTCCTCAGAAACACTGCAGTCTGCTCTGTTGAATGGATGTGTTATCCTTCCATGGAACAGCGTTTCCTTGGAAGCAAATTAGTAATGCCCGTTACTAAAAGATGAATCATCAACATATAATCATAATCATCAACATATATAAAAAAACAAAAAAAAAACAATCCAGCATTATATGGTGTTGTGCGTGGCTTTATTTGTGCTTTTAAACAAAACATCTCTGAAAAGAAATCTGAAAAGAACATTTTACTTTTCTGATTCACTGCTTTGTCCCAACTAACACAATCCCTCTCTTAGGCCCCTCTCTGGGCTGGCATTGTGATATGTAACAGCTGTTTCCCAAATAAAACAAAACAAAACAAAACAAAACAGCAACAATGACAACAACAGCAAGATGTTGTTATACAGATGTTGCTATTGAGGTTGTTTGAAGTCAACAAAAGAAGAAAAGTATGTAGATCAGCTCACTTGCAGCAGTTATTTAAAGGCTGTGTGTTGTGTGTACTGAAACAGAAAAGATATAAAAGCCCCCCCTTTATGTAACATGTTGCAGCAGCAGAACTAACTAAAGCTAATTCGCATCTATGAGCTAACTTCATGTTGGTCTGCGGCCGGGAGAAAACGCGACCAATCAGGTGATCAATTTGTTTCTTTACCCGTGGCTTCCAGCTCTGCAGCTCTAATTTAAAGACTTCTGGATTTAGACTGTGTTGACTGTCTGTAGCCTGAATCATAGCTGCCAACTAGTTAGTCCGGTAAAACCCTGCCATGAAGAGTACATGACAAGGCTGTAGTAACATTACAGGGACTTCTCTCTTTCTCTCTTGCTCTCAAACTCTCAATAAAACCATAGACTGTAGGGGCAAAAACAAAGTATGTTGGCATGACAACACATCAGTGACTGAATAAGGAAATTATTTGCAAGGACTTGATGGTTCAGTCTGATATCAGGCTAAAACAGTCCTGCATGTTCTACTTTTAAAGGGACAGCTTGGCACTTTTCATTTGGATGTCCAGTCAGGGATGATGACAAATGTAGTTAATCGAAGCTGTTCATGAAGCCGTGCAGCAGTACCTACATTTACCAGGATGCATTGCGGGCAAGCTTGTGACTCCCTTGCTTGTGTTGCTTGTTCCTTACATCCAGTGACTGGATGTAAGGAAAAACAACAACATTTACAGCAGGACAACTCAGCTTTCTATGTCAATGTAGCATACACTAAGAAATTTATTGCTTCAATTGACTACATTTACCCTCAACAGTGACTGGACATCCACAGGAGGAGTGCTGAATTTTCCCTTTAAGCGCATTTTCTAAAACACTGGTACAGTTCACAAGCCATAGGGACAGTCATCACATCAGATTAGACTGCACGAAACATTAAATCATTGCAAAAAGCCACAAATAACTCAGTAAAAACAGTAAACCCATCTGTCAAAAAGAAAAAGACACTTTAAGCGGTGTGTCACTTATCATGAAAGGCATGCAAAGTTAGGGCCCCCAAACAATGACAACATTGCATTTTAAAAAAAGACAGAATTACCCAAATGACATGTAATGACAACAGTAACAAACATTCATAAGTATACCTTTAGATTAATGACATGTATCATGGTTATGGCAATGTAATGTCAGTTTTACAACAAAGTGTTACCCCATATTCACAGTGAGCACCAACAGTAACAGAAGTTGTTGTTGCATTGTACAGTAACTATCGCATAAATGAGAAACAAAGTATAAAACCCCCTCAACACCTCATTGGCCAACCAAAAACTTCTCTTAGGCCTCAGTATTATCTATTTCACATATGATATTTGTCATTACAGTTCACAAAAATCTACTGGATGTGACAGTTGCCAAAATGTCTGCGGTGGCGTCTCTTGTGTCCAAACCACCACACATTCTTCCCCACCTTTCCTTGTCTATGAGCAGACTATTTATTGTTGTTGTGTCTGAATCCACCACAAAGATTAGCCCAAGGCCTCACCGGTTCATTCAAATAAAGTTGAATATTTAAATTATATGGTAAGGGAAATAAGAATTGCACATTCTTTTTTGAGAACGGTCATTGGAGGATTGTGCCAAACCAAAAACTGGATAGAATCTCTGCACTTAATGTTTGTAAAGTTCACATTGTCTATATGTTTACTTTGACACACACACACACACACACACACACACATATACTACAGACACACATGTGTGCACAGGTTTGCATACATAACCCGACACCAGTGTACACACTTGACACACCCAGGACAGAGTGGGTTGAGTTCCAGTTCCTTTTCTTTGAGACTAAAGACTGAAACGTTCAGTCATTCATTCATTCTCATTCAGCTAGGCGGAGCGTCAACATCCACGTTGATAAAAGTGTACAGTACATCCTTCACAATCTCCTTGACTGTGTATTTTAGGGAATTAATCCCATCTTCATCCATGGTCCACTTGGTCTGTCCCAGTTTACCAGGATTTGCTGGATTAGGTTCATTGTGCTTGTCCCTCACATGTTTGATCATCTTGTACTTTCCCGTCACCAAGTCAGGGCGAGAAACAGACATTCCACGGAAGGTAATTCGCCTATAGATATCATCGTCCTCACCACCCCAGCCCCAGTAAGTGTTTGGGAAGCCGTTAATCTTCAAGAAGTGGTCCTTGGACAATGAAGAAACCCCACCAAAGTAGGTTTTATAGGGTAACCTGAAGTTGAATTTGTCCATAGCCACAGCCAGGTGTCGGGGATTGTCAAAACACCTATAGAGGTTACGGTCATCCATAGGCACCAGATCTATGTCAGAGAAGACAAAGCATTCGTAATCGTATTCCTTCAGGGCTTCAACGTAGCCTACATTCATCAGTTTAGCCCGGTTGAACACTCCCTCTCCATCCTGGTTGATGACATACACGCTGTAGTCCAGTTGCTGTCGCATCAATATGGGATGGAGGTAATACAGCCAGTGCTTCAGGTGCTCATGCCGATTTCGGAATGGGATGATGATCGCCACCTACAAAAATTTGATGAGTTTGCTTTAACAGACTGTAAAACCTCAAAAAGTTATTGTTAGTTGATTAAATTTGAAAAGATAGACGAGGTTAATTTGGCATGATTCAAAAGAAATAAAATCAATTAACTCAGTTGTATTTGTTCAATAAGTTGAACCAACAACTCATTCATGCAAACAAATTTAATTTCCTTTTACATTTTATTCAATGTTAAGAATTCAATAGAAATGGTTTTCTTCAAACTATTAAAAAAAGAGTATCGGGATAGTTTTAATTTTCAAACAATGCATGCTGGGAAGTCTGCTAATATGCTGATCATATTTATTCAGAAACTTCATCTGAGCTGATTAAACTCTGTAGAGTATATTCATTCAAATCATTTCCAGTCAAAAGACTTGTCAAGTTAGAATAACTCATGTTTAAAAGTTTTGAAGTGTTAATTAGACATTTTAAGTTCAATTAGCTTGAATAAATAAAACGTGTATATTTAATTTAAGCTAATGGGAAAAGATTAACTGATTCCATTAAACTCTTGCCTATTTTTCTACGGTACATAAATATAAAGAATCATTGAGGCTTTGGTGTTTTTGCTCTCAAAACCAATAATAAAACCAGATCTGTTAGCAGCACAGATTTTTGGAGCACATACAACCACTTTTATATAAATATACTCTCTGTTTTCACTTTCGAGTTCATTCGGTTTTTCATCTTATCTTGTTATCTTGTCTTGTCTAAACTTGTCTTTAGACTTGAATGCAAGTTGCTGTACTGTTTTGACACATTAGTAATATATGTGTCATAGTTGACTTAAGTTTTGAAACTTTACTCTTTGTGCTACAAGTTCATAACATTGTGTATTATAAATCATACCAGCTGAGGCATAAAAATCCTACTCAGATTCAATCAAAAAAAATTTTTTAAAGCGAGATAAAGGAAGAAAGGAAAAAGAAAGAAAAAAGAACAGAAGATTAAAAAACAAACAAACAAAAAACCCACCACCAACAACAAAAAACAATAAGAGTGACAGTAGTGTTTCAGTTCATTTATTCATTTGTCTCCCTGTTCAGTCACCTACCTTCTGTCGGGAGATGCAGTCTGGTGGCTTGTACCTTCCTCCCTTCTGAAGAGGAGAACCGATCTTCTTTCTCACCTCATCCAAAGTCCGGTTATAATTAAAATCCACATGGAGAGAGCCCACAAGTTTTGGAGGGGTTTCAGGACAGGGTCCTAAAGTCTTGTTCGTAGTGGCTGGCATCTGTGTCGCTTCGTGGTTGGCTTTTGGGTCCTCAGTTGTCATTCCTCGCAACTCTTGCACATGTTCTTTAACTATCCTGGAAAACGTGTCTTTTCCTTTTGCTTTAAAATAAGCCTCAGTCAAAAAAGTAAAAGTTCTGTTTTTGTTGTACATTAGAAGCACAACATAACAAGCCACACTGAGCGATGTACAAACGACTAGGATATTGAAGAGTTTTTTCATTTTTTTCTGTATACTCAGCAGCTCTCATACAGCTCTGATGTATGCATGTGCACATCAAATGTCGTTTGAATACAATGAGAGGTTTTTACTCTTTAGCCAGCTTCCGTGTTCAGGACAGCTGATCAGGTTGGTCCTCACACCTGTTGTAAATAATTGATAGTTTTTTTTTCATTTGTTTCCTCTTACGTCACCCAGAATCCAGTGACTGGTTCAGTTGAAAGAGTATTGTTGTGTGCTGTCTACAATACTATTACATTCATGTCTTTAATTTTTACATAATCTCCAAGCACTTTTAGACTGACTAATTAATATGAAACAAAACCAAAACACAAATGTAGTGCACTAAGAGGAAAAATGCTTAAGTATTGCCTAAATGGACATTGAAAAATTCTGTATTACTACTTTGAGTAATAGAGCGATAATAATACTTCCTGTATTTTGTCAAATGGGGCCATCTGCTGGTGTGTGATGGCTGAATTTGTGTCTGTGTAAAATCTCACAGTTTTCTCCAGCCTTTCAAGTCCTCAAAGAATAAGCTCTCCACCCTGCGAGACGTCCTCAGACAGATCCTTCGAAGTCGGCCCAGGCACTGAAACTTGTCCACACCTGCCCCCTTGAAACACGTAGACGTCTGTCTGCCTGCCACTATTCTTGTGGCAATAGTTTGTCCAAGTAAGGCGAAACCTGGAAAACACCACAGCTTGCAGGACAGGTATGTCCCTTGCTCGGTAGAACACGGAACATCACTGATATAAGTATCCTACCCTTTCTATTATGTGCAGGGGAACCAATGGCAGGGTCAGTAAGGGGAGTGCCATCAAAGATGAGGAAACTGGTCCTATGTGATTGCAGACAAATGGGAAGGATATCGGTTACACTGTCACACCCACCTTCACTTTGTTCCTAGCAGGATCTGTGTGTTTACAGATGAACAAGTTGAGGGTATGACGAATGGGTTCTCAACTCAACTTAATTTGTGACTGAAGGCCCACTTCTGGTTGTTAAAAACATTTCAAGGACCACCTTCCCAAATAAACAAGGAAAATAAAAACATAACACAACTTAAGTTAAGCCTGTTATCCTGAAAACAAAAGCCCACTGCTCCAAAAATACACACTCTGGAGTTCAGTGACTGCCCGCCAGACACCATTAACATATTGTGCAGCTTGACCATTATAAAAACCTACACCTTCTAAAAAATTATTGATGATTTCTTACGACTCATAAACAGACAATTATTTATGTGGCAAACATTTGGTATTCATTTTAACTCTAATAAATGCAAAACAAAAACAGTTGTTATGTCCCAGAATGGAAATTTAAAAGGAGAACTTCCTTAATCTCTGATGACACATTGTGGTCGTAAAAAAAACAAAAAACAACAAAACTTTGTAAATTACACAAAAAGAAGAAATTAGTCAGAAGTTAGAACAACGAGGGGACAACCATTTCGATTGATTGTAATTTATAGTGATCCTATATAAACGTTTTTTTTAAATTACTCAGAGAGGATTCTTTAAAACATGATCCTCTAAAATTGGGGGTGTGTCGTCTATTGCGCATCTATTGTGGGGGCCCAGGACATGAGCAAATTTAGGAACCGCTGGGTCGACACTAGGCTGATAGAAAATTGGACTACCTCATATCAGTTTTCACATGCAGATTTGCAGGTTTCATGTAAGGAGTGTTTCAGAGGTTCAGGGTATTTTGTGCTCAGGTCATTGCTTGGGTGAAACAGTCTCAGTAAAAAGAAAAAAAAAAAGAAAAAATGCAAGTCTCCTTCAAAAACACTGCAAGGCACACTATAAGGTTTGCATAAAATTTTAAATGTCTTTATTTTACTTTCTGTAAAGCCAACTACAAATGTATGCATTAATTTGAGTTTCATTAAATTCTAATAAATACATATATATAACATTACAAGTAAACATAGCAAAACATTTTAATGCCTCCATTATAAAAGAGTAATATGCAAAACATGCACTGTTCTGTTTTTAGGGTCATTAAATAAACACAGCATGACGTTCACTGATGAAGGTTGTTTCAAAGCAGTCACAGGTTCAAGGTTACCGCTGTTATCTAGTGTTAACAGAATTCAGAGGAATGCATCCTCAACAACAATAAAATTACGCAACTAGTGAAGGGAAATGTAAATTTGTACCAAGCATAAATATAAGAGTGCAAATGTGCCAAGGTAGTACCAGGAATTCAGCAATTATTAAGCTATTTAATAACCATCACTATCAAACACATCAACAGTACTTGGGTTGAAACAGACATGGAGTCTTTTATTGCTCCCTCTCGAGTGGATGGTCCTGGCTTTCCAATATGGCATTAGACTTCCTCAGGACCTGCCTCATGACCAAAAGCTTGGCCTGAGTCCTCCTTCAGATTTTACTGGCAATTTTAATGAGACATCAGACTTTATCCTCGTGGGACAAATTTAGCTTTCCAAACCAAGCACTAATACGGAAGGTTAAAACAGACTCATCAAAAACTTGTAAAAGAAGGTTTTTAACTCAGAGGAAACATTAGAAGAGTTAACAGTTTGCTGGACCTTTTTCGAGGTATCAGCATGGGATTGGAAACAGTTTGTTACCAAGAATAATACCCAAATATTTGTAGCTCTCAGCTGGGTCAGTAGTCGGCAGTGCGCTTTGTGGTGAGTCGATGAGCATGTTTTGTTTTGTTTTTTTACATAAAGCTATTTCATCTGATAATCAAACATAAACAAATGAAGCACTGCTCTTTGGAATGGTAGTCTACAGAAAGGGAGGGACATAAGAGCAAGAGGAAATAGCTGTCTGACCAACCTGTTGCTTTAAAAGGTTTGATGTCCACAACTGTTTTCTAGGTTTATTGCTGAGTCATAACTACGGTTGCCATCATCTGACAACACATGCACAGCATTTAGAAATAAACACCACAAATAAAACACAACAGCAGAAACTATTCCCAGGAGACATAAAAAAAATGATGAACACACGCATGTTGTCCCACTGAAAAAACCTCCAGCAAGACATGGACATATAATATGTTGACGCTGCATCGACTGCTTTGGCCCATTGCTGCGATACATCAATGTCACCACCATTTTGGTCCAGTCAAGTCTGGCCTTTAAACAAATACATGTAAACAGAGGAGCTGCATTTTTCTGGATAAAAAGAACCATAATACGTATATGTTATATTCAAGGGTTTATGATCAACATGGAGTAGGAACATTTTTTTTCTAACTTACTCCACGCAGATCATAAACCCCTGAATAAAATGGCAGAATATTGACGATCCAAAGGCTAATGTGACGTCTACATATCTCACAAACCATGGCAACAACTAGCATGTCCCAGCTGTGGTTACCACTTTTTAATGTCTCCTGGAAACAGTCTATTTTGTCATCTGTGCAACTTGCAGTGTTTCTGTATCTGGTTCTGTTTTCTCACTTTGCAGCATTTCTCTAAATTTCTCTAAATGCAGTGCACGTTACATGCATGATGTGTTCTTAATTTGCTTGGGTTTTTTTTTTTTTTCTATCTACATGTGTTTTCTTAAACAGACAACTTTTCAACTTTCCACCCCTAACATTTCCAAGAGGTATTGTTGTTGGCACCCCTGTTGGAAAGACAAGACCACTTTCCATTTTCTAGCAACTGCCAACAACACAGGACACAATGCATTTGTTTCCAAATTCCTGTGAAGAAATGATCAACGCTTCATAAGTAGGAGAGAAGAAAGAAGCAAGTTCATGAGAGGTTAAAGAGGCAAACTGAAATTGTGATGATTTTATATGGAGTAATAACATAGTTTGACTATTGCTTCATGCAAACAGCTAACTACAGCAGGTTTTGGCATTAGCAGAGCTGGTCCTGACCTCCATGGGGCCCTAAGCCAAATTCTGCTGAGGGGCCCTCCAAACTGACCAGAGAGCCACATAAACCATTTGCCACACAGTCCCACTCCAGTGCTTCACTGCAGTCCTCCCTCCCCAGTTTGCTCTGTCAGTCAAAGAATAAGATCTAAGAATAAGATCTATATAGAACAGAATGAGGTACAACAAAAACAATATAAGTTAATATTTACATTAAAATAAATAATAAATTTTAGAATGTGTAAAATGGGGTCTCCTGCCTGGTAATTAGTCTGTTAAATGATTTTAAATTCAATATTTAATCAATCATCAGTGAATGACAGTCAATTAAAGTGATACTACAATTTCCATGATAACTAACTCAATATGTACTCACCACTATGCCGATGTGATGATAATTGAAGATCTTCAGTTCACTGAAGATCCTGGA
>JAJHUR010074034.1:0-13856 GCA_027495735.1 Lutjanus campechanus
AGTATGTAACTGCTTATGACTCTCTTAGTCCCTCGCCATTTCCCTGCCTTTAACTTTTCTGCTGACAGAGTAAACAGCTTATCTGTACTTTCATCAATGTACAAATGTTACCAACAGGGCTGATACAAAATAATAACGCTCCAGCCACCTCGCACCATCATACTGTAGGCTGCTTAATCCCCATAGCTTCTCAGAATACTTAGAAGTCTGTGACGTACAGCACGCAAACTTTCTCACATGCTCCTCACTGTCCGATAACATCTTACAACCCACCTTCCTCTTGTTGTTTTGCTTGTTCATGCAGCATTTCTTAAACACTCAGCAGTGAATAGGGTGAGAACTACTAGAAAGCATCTTTTCTGAAGTCATAATCTTCAGCACCAAGCCCCTGTGCTATTGGGAGAAAAACAAATAAAAAGAATACATTAAATATCAATAATTAATCTAATTTATTACCTTCTGGTGTTTGTAAATCCTGGATGTTGTACAGTCTCCCTGTTAATCTTTTTACATCCTGATAAAACTCAACTTCAGTATGATTAAAGGAAATCATAGATTACAAATATGATAAACAGATGACACAATAATTCTTCAACAGTCAGAAATGATGTGTGTATTGAGATATATGTCAGGTTAGCTGCCTTTTTAACTGAAAATATTTGGACATGTCACGATAGCAAAACCACAGGTATAAATAACAAAGTTAACGATGGCTTAGACAGCCATATTTATATACAAGAGTCGCGTAAACACTGGTGTTACCAGTGATACTAATGAAAGCTACTACAAGGAATGTTCATATTGTGTTGAATTTGGAGGCCCCCTGTCGACAGAAGTGTCACCACCACAATAACACCAAAATATCACATAAAAAAAAATCTACATAAAAATATCCTCCTGATTCCTTTCAACTGACTAATGTACAACTCACTGTAACTTTGCTTGGTAAAATGTCAACACAGGCTTGTTTCATGTGATTCCACAGAGAAACCTGACCCGATGGCAGGCATTAAGAATAACTATAACTGATCTTATTGTGGATGGTCTGGTTAACCTATGTTTGTTATGTTAACATATGTTTGACAACCAGTTAAAAATTCCTCGTGGCAGCTTTAAGGTCCTGTTCCATTTGGTGTGGCAGAGCCGTTCCAGTGAGCCAACATGAGCAATAGCAGATCCTTAATTAATATCACTGGTAACACCTGTGTTTACTCTATTTCTTATCAATATGGCTGCTTTGAAAAAGGTCTATTGTGTATGCTGGGTCACTGTCACACTGCCATGACTTACTGGGACATCTGAATACAAACCATTGTTAATGTTAATAATAACGCCTTTCTCCTGCTATGACAAGTTCAAATATCTGTTGTGAAAAAGGCCTAATTAATGTTTGTGGGATTGCTACAACATTGAAAATAAAATAAATTATTTTCCCTGCAAAATGTACAAGAAGAAAGCAAAAATTCTAACATTGACCATAGAATTCTTGCTGCTTCCTGCTTTAATACATTCCCACTCTATGCTTTACGTCTACAGGCAAAAACTGAAAAGAAGTATTTTGGCACCTGGCAAAAGGTTAATACATATCACAAGATATTTGACTGAATACTGAGAACCAATTGTGTGCAGGTTTGTGTAATCATCCTGCAGTTGATCCAGACTGACTGGAGTGACAGCACAACTATCCTAGTATGTAATGCTACACCCTTCAATTCAACAGACTTCACTGGCATGACAAATGACACACGGTGCCAAAACACAATAACAATGTTGAACAACACTGAAATTAAGGAAAATAATATGAATAGCAATAGTTTTTAACAATTTAAAAAATCCACTTTGATAGTAGACATGTTTATATTTCCAAGGTGCTGATCATGTAGTTGCAGCGTCCCTGGCTCGAGTCCAGCCAGAGACCTTTCGTGCATGTCATTCACCTGTCTCTGCAAAAAGTTTACAAAAACAAGCACATCCACACACTATATATAGGTGAGGGACAAAAGTACGAGTCAAAAAAACACAAAAAGAGTCTGCACACTAGATAGTGCTCCCATTTAGGCAACATTTATCAGTAGTATTTTTCCTTTTACTCATCTGTCTCTCTCCACGTGCTGTCACCTCTCTACTGTCTCCGGTCTAATAACAGTCCCAGCATTTTACCCAAAAGTATGGGTCAACTTCACACAAACTGGAACATGGACAGAACAAATTTTGTATCCTCAAAATGTTCTGAATGAAATTTAAAAAAGAAAAAACTGTCTTAAGGAATCGTATGAAAGGAAAGTTTTGAAAATTGCCTAAATATGCCTGATTTTCAGTATAGGCATTTTGCAAGAAAAATAAGAGGTGAACCTTTTACAAATTTCAAAAGCAAATCTGACAAATATTTATTACTCATAAAAGTCTCCTCTATAACATATAGAGTTCTTTGTATCCGAGTAGTGGCTCAAAGGTAACCACACCCCAGTACCACTTTCTTGCTTCCTAAAATAATAATTGAAATCAACATGACTATATGAATATACCTGAATACAAAGCAATATAAAATGGTTCTAATCCATATAAAAAGTTCAAAGCGATTAACAGCTTTAAAACAAAATTCTTCAAATATCACCTAAAACAGCACTTAGTAAATATATAAATATATAAAAAAAGAAAAGAAAATTTTTCAATTCAAACAAAAAATATCTTATAAATGACATATTTATGAGACCACAACTGAAAGTTTCTGTTGCAATTTGTGTGAGGTCATGTCATAAAGTACCTTAATTAGTATCACTTGTAACATCTGTGTGTGTGTACACCAATATTTCATGTGAAAATGGCTGCTATGAAAAAGGTCTGTTATGAAATATGATGCATTTCTCCCTGCAGATTCTGTCTGGCTGATTACATACAGACAATTTTCAAAATAAAACCATGGCAGACACGTTTTTAAGAACTGATTTTAATTAATTCCACACGTCAATAACAGCTGTTAGAATACGATCATTTTAAATTTTACAGTTTTATCCTCAACAGGCATCAAATGTGTCCCCAGATCTGAGAATTTGGTACAGGACATAACAATCTCCACCTTAATAACCAGTCCTCCCAGTCCTCTGTGGCATCAGCTTCAGGTGCTGCTGCTGCTGTCCTCAACAGCTTCTTATTGTCTGTTTGCCTATAGGAACAACTGGAGGCGATTCAAGGCTTAATAAAATATTATTTAAATTTTATTGTCTTTTAATATGAACATATAAAAAACACAACAAACAAAACATTTACATCATGGATTGTAAGCCTCTGCCCATGCTACCTTATGCATTATTATAAGAAGAAGAGATGCCACTACAAAAAGACCAGACCCTCAGCTCTCTCCAGCTCCCAAACAGCCTGCAAAAATTAATCTGGCTCAGTTCCACAGAAGCAACCTGCACCACCTCTCATCTTTAACCATAAGGCAAAGAAAAGTTGACCTTCTATACCTATCAACAAATGAACAAACTCGTTTTTATATGTATAGCAGTTACTTACAAATAACAAATTGCCTAGGTCAAGACAGGTATTAGAGTTCTTTACATTATTTTTGCTTCAAAATTCATACAGAAGATCCGTTTCAGGGACAGACTCTGATGTATAACAAGCAAAGTGCCATCAATCAATTTTGTGTGTGGATTATCAAAATGTTTTTTCACCAGTATATTGATTTTGTCACGTCAAAGTGTCAAAAGAAGGAGAAAAATGGAAGACCAGATTTGACTCGACCTACTTTTTCAATCATCAACCCTATCAGGATGCACTTGCAAACAGTGAGGCCCCGGATCAATGTGGAAATGTCAATCCTCTGTGCATTCGAGCAAGGTGAAAAGAAAACCTGAATCTGTGCTGATCAAACCGCAACAAAGGGATGATGAGAGAGGAAAACATGCAATGCAGAACTAATCTGAGTCTCTACTTTTTTCTCCAGCCTCAAAGTGTCTCACAGTGGAGCAGGACCGCCGCTTTTCTAGCTTCACATTTTCTGATTCCTATACATGAGGTGGTTGAGGAGAACTGATCACAAAGGTCAAGGATCCTTGATTAATACTCACTACATGGTGGCTTCAAAATAAATAAGCCATAAACTGGGGGATGAAGCATCGGATGAAAGTGCAAACAGCTCTAGCAACACAGTAACAACCTTTTCTCATCTTAAAATGCTGATGACCTTCCTGCAGATAAAAACCTAAAGCCCAAGGATGCTTATCTGAGGAGCAGCCATCACATACTGACAATACTAGTGCAGGTGCAGAGGAATATTAGTTGTAAGCCTACAGCATGTACCAATTAAAGTCCAATTCTATTCCAACAAATAGATGTGACCTTATCTACATTGAAAGGAGGCCGAGGGGGATTGTTGGTTGGAGCAGCTCCGCTTGTTCCAGACAGGACCATTTGTAATCCAATCAATGACTTAAAGCTTGGTGGGGTTGCACTTATTGACACTTCATTAAGTTTCGTTGTGTCAGACATGTTGAACCCACTGCAGCAAAGTACAGTGAATGGCGCTTTGACCCAGGTTTGGATTCATTCAGAGGGAAAAGAAAAGGAGTGTTCATCAACAGCACAGCGCAGACCAATTATAACTCTAACGCTCAAATCACAGCAGAGGTGTCCTGTTTTCTGCAACTAATAGCTCCCATCTGTACAGAACTACACCCAAATATTACATAGATTTATCACTAGCAACTGTTAAGAGAATGTGAAGCAATTAAATAAATATGATACTTCCAGAAAAGGACACCAAAATGCGGGGGAAAAAAGATGACAGCACTTCTGAACCCTATTTTATAACTGTCCTTTACCACAGATGTGTTTCTGCTTTTGTGTCCATTTCTCCTACTGGAAAAAAAAAACATCTAAATTAAATAAAACACCTTCTCTCAGACTGGGGTCTTGTCTGTTGGCCAGCTCAGCTAGCCTTAAAACAACAGCCTCTAAATGTCACCACTCAACAAAAACAAAAGGCACCAAAATCTTGTAGTCACATCCTGTCAGTGAATTCTTAAAATACATCTGCTTTGGCACAGCTGCCATACAGTCATTTTGATGAATTATGCCAACAAGTCACCCCTAATAAAAAAAATCCTGTTACAGCGAAAAAACTGCAGTAATGTTGTGCAGAGTGGCACACTTCCACCCACAACTTTTTGCGTCACTGACACCTACAGTTAGCTTCCACAAACTAACTCGCTCTTCAACAAAGATTTTGCTGCTGCAGAGGGAACAGAGCTGCATGGAACGATGGAATTAAAAAAAATAAAGCAAACCAAAAACAAAACAAAAAAAAGTAATCTCCAGTGTAAAATTGGCTTCAGAAAGACTCAATTCTTCTGTCCTCTCGCTTTCTAAACTAGTCTCTGGTCAGTCTGCTAAGTTTTTATGACTGAGGTAGGTTCTCTTTATCTAAAGGACAAAATAAAAATGGAAAGCATCACACATTGAGGCCAGTATTGTGTTCTGCCCTTTCATAATTAAAAGGATAAATTCCTGAAAAAACCCTTTCAAGCATTGAATTCATTCTCTGAACAAAGAAATATTAACACAATGGGAGAGGTTTTAAATTTGCATCACACTCCAGATATATCTCTGCCTTCCTTGTCCTCCCCCCAAATCATTCATGCTCTTTCCTGTTAGTTGTTTTTGACCTTTTTTACCAAAAACTACTGAGGAGCCTCCATTTTCAATTTGCCTGTTCATCACAAATGTGACAAAAATCAGAGACGCAAACATTGAACGCCCATGGCTAAAAGAGCCTGGAATTCCAAGTCAAATACAAAGAGAGATGCGGTGGTAGAGAGGGAGTAGTCTGGAGAAAGAGAGAGGAGGAAAGGGGGGTGGTAGAGGTGGTGGTGTTGGGGTGCTCGATCCAGTCAGTCTCTTCAGTAGAGGCAGGACGGTACAGATATTCACTGCAAGGTGACGATTGGCCAAAAAGAGTTAGAGTTGCTTCCAGTGGTGTACAGTACATCGAGGAATCCTAGCCACTCTAGATTGAAGATTCGTTAACAGTGCATGTTTAAGTGTGTGACTGTTTTGTCTGGAGAGAAACCAGAGCGGCTGAAAGGCTCTGACACCTGGGCATAAGGGAGGGTTGTTGCATCTAGTGGATTACTGTGTTCCTGTCCTCAAGTTTTTTTAGCCCCCTGCCTCTCTGTCTCTGTGTGTGTGTCAGTCTGTGAGGGGACAGAGCTGCAGGGTCAGTAGGCAGTGACCAGGTCCTTGTCGTAGTTGTATCGGCCCCTCTTCGGGGCAGGACTGTCGGCGCTGTCCTCAGTGTCCTCACTATCTCCTCCTGCCCCGCCCCCTTCCTCCTCAGAGGAGGAGTCAAGAGTCAGATCTACCACTGCACCTCCACTCGGTGCCACAGCAGGGCCTCCCGTGACTCCTGTCATCCCAACAGAGCTGCTTCCAGATTTGCCCGTCAGACTGGTGCTGCTGTGGGCCGGCGAATGACCGTTTGCTTCAGGAATGCCTGCAGACATAAAGGCCATTTTAAAACGGATTACAAAAAAAAAAGATTCATACCAAAGTTATTATGGTTAACTAAACCTTAAACTAGGTATGAAAAAACATTTTAGTTAGGTGAAATAAAAAAATTAGACTCATGAGAGAAAACCTGAAGCAATATTGTGTACTCCCAAAACGAACTAAAACAAGATAAAAAAATATTCAGGAAATGTCTTTAATTTTAGTCTTTGTCAGTTTCGTCAAATTTGTCAACACAAGAGAGGACTGAAGAGGCACTGGTGCAAACGTTTGAGTCTGGGATGATGTCTACATGACTGTGAGTAAATTGCCTTCACAAAGTGTCGTGTTTGTATTGCAATTCCTATTCTGAACTTCTTATATCTTGCCCCTGACAAATATCCCCCATATTATAATAAACCAAACAAACAAACAAAAAAACAAACTACTGGTTAATGATAATGAATATTCCATTAATATTTCTTATTACATGCAGCTGTTATTACTTTGCATGTGCATGCAAAGTAAAAAGGCTGGAGCCACTTGAGCCATTTTGCTTTCTTGCATCACAACAGTATTTTTTCAAAGTTTTTCACTGGTGGCAGATTTGTTTGACCATGCGAACACAGTCCTATTTCATCTCTTCAATCACCTTCGTGAAAAGGTCAGCATTGTGACATCAGCACATATCCAAAAACCAGTTGATATCCAAGTCTTTCATGATGTTTAAAAATGGGTGCATTTCTCTTTCCAACCAGAAATGTGGGTTTTTCTTTTGTTCATGCATCTCTACCCCAGCCTTGAAACTGTTATCTTGTTGGTTCTTTTATAACGCACAGAGCTGACCGTAAATAGGCAAGAGGACGTGTGTCACTAACTGTGGTAAAAGCCCCAACTGAGATGTGTATTTTGAACGTGCTGTATACATGCCTAAAGAATGCTCCTAAAACCTGATTAATATCTGCATATCCCACATGTCTTAATAAGAAAATGCTATGTTCAGAATAAGGCCTAATCCAGAATATCCAAACAGAATATGCTGTTTACATGACCTGCATCAAATCCAGAATAGTCCTGATGTTAGTGAGGGATTAGTGCGCATGTAATGTAGTCATGTAATGTAGTCACTAATGACGAGGTTAAATTGACACTTACATATATCAACAACAGGATACTCTGGTGTGTTGCTGCGTTCTCGTTCCCTGTCCCTCTCCTTGTCATCTCTGATGGGTCGCCAGGAGCCATCAGTTAAGTATTCAATCTCCTCGATGTCCTCACTCGTCTCTTTCAGAATCTCAGATAGCAGCCTGAAATAGACACTGCTGATTAGAGTCACTGCAAAACACACACTTCACACATCAGAAAAGGAACAGAGCTCTCAGCTCAAACTCAACTAAACTGCATGAGTTTTGCAGAGGTCTGCATGGGCTGAATTTTCGTCCTTTCTTGTTGCAGTGTGCAGGTCATGCCTGTCATTCTGGACCCTCTACGTACTTTGCCACCATGCTGACCATATCTCTACAATCTGGACCATTTTCACTAAACACCAAGATATTATTCAAGTTACTCTCCATGAAGAAATTCAACAAAATAAGCTTGAATCTGGGCTTTTCCTTCTCAAACTGAAAATTGCATTAATTATGTGAATTCCACTGCTGCTATAAGCTTGACAACATTTAGTAATTAGGTAGTTGAAAGTGAAACCTGAAATGATCAGTTAAAGAAGGGACTTTCACACGAGTTCAATTTAAGGAATGCAAATGTACCTCAAGGCCAAACTGTAACACAATGCTTCAGTACTAGTGAGAGTAAGGGAGTGCCTATGAGAGTTGCTAAGAATTTGCAGGAAACTACACGCCCAAATGGTTGCGGATGAAAATATCTTATCATGGATTTGTTTGATAAAATGGACTGCAGGCTCATCTGTGTTTGTCCTGTTGCATAAAGAATTTGCTACTCTGTTGGTGATGAAATACCAGAAAGAAAAGACAAAATGTGTTCAAATGCAGTCCTCATTAATAGAAACACTGCTAACAGTGTCAACAAATGACTGCAGGCATCTTGAGAGTCACTTGCGGCAATGAGTACTGTGTGTTGAGCTCTCAAGTCCCACAATTACATGGTTCTCTAAATTACAGCCATGTTACATCAATTAGATCACAGAGTCAACAAACAAGCCAATTTACAGGATCAAAAATGTTGGAATACAACCTGACAGCAGGTTTAGAAATACCAAACACAACAGATAAACGCCCTCTCATGCCATGTAACACATTCAAAGCTTTTACAATGAAAACATTGCTGGTTGGTGCGAGGTTCAACTTGTATCAAGTGTCCTTAAAATGCCCCAACATTTCAGCTTGAATAATTTCACCCAAGCTGGCTTCAACACAGAGAGAGATAGAATTACACTAAGTTTATATTTTCAGTATCTATTGAGACTAAGATTGTGCAGCAGGGGTGGCACAAGTCAGAGCATGCTTCTGTCTCCTGCTTACCCATCGATGGTGAGCAGCTCAAATGGAGCAGGCTTGTCACAGACGGGGCAAGTCCACGTGGGCTTCTTCTCATTCATCTGCAGGAAGAAGACTGCATCGAAACACTGAAGATGGGCGCAAGTTAAAACTCGACATGGCACACCGAGCCTCATCTTCACCAACTGAGAAGACAGAGAGGGAGAAGAGGCACATTAAAGTAATTAAGCTTCATAGCAGGGCAAATATTTGTAGAATTTGCCTGATATATACTGCAGAACAACTGAAGCAATGAAATGTGTAGGACAGTGAAGTCTGACCTATCCACCTCTAAACATGTCGGGCATTATCCCGAAGGTGTACTCACAGGACAGATGAGAGAAACTCGCAGGCCTGTGGTTGCAATTTCACTCTCTGGATCAAATCGTAGTTTGTCTTGAACTAAAGATAAAATAGAGACAAAATATTAGGAAGTACCTTAAAAATTTGTAAGACAATCTTGTAAAATGTGAAATTAGACACATAATCTAATCCTACCAAAAGAGCATCAACAAAAATGACTCAGGTCCCATTTGGGTAAAAAAATTAAAATAAAATAATTTGGCAGAGTATGTAAGTAACACTTACTGCGTTCACGACAGCGTTCTGCACTCTCAACAGAGCAGAGTTTGAGTTGGCTGAAGAGCTCTGCTGCAGTGAAAACCCTCACTAAATACACTGCCACAGAGTACCGCTGAAAACACAAACAGTCACAGGTTGTGAGCACTTATTTCAGAAGGCTACCAATCTAAAATGGAGCATAAACACAAAGTGAACTCCAAAGCCACTTAAAATTACTTTAACACACACTACATATATATATACATATATATATATATATATATATATATACATATATATATATTGGATTCACAAATCTCAGTTTATGCTAGAAGAACAATTACAGGGGCAAATTACATTAACTCTGGATGTCTTGCATTAACTATGCAAGACATCCTCTTACATTGTGTGGGCCAATTACAAAAGTCACACATCTTGTGAAAATTCTTTCTATTAAAGAATGTTAGCTATCTCCTGGGTCTTTGTTATAATTCCCTTAACACAGAGAGGACATTAAAAAAGGTTTTAGACTTTGGTGCAAATATTTCTCTACACTTAAAATCTTAGATTTTGATGGAATGAAATACCCACAATCCCCACTTGTGTGCTAACCACAAGGTTATGGACTTGCATTGATCAAATATGCTGAGCAATCAATTCTTTATTCCTACAGTCCACTTCAAACAAACTAAGAAGTTGTTGCTCTTTAAATCAGAAACATTTCTTAGGTGCATACACTAAAGTAAAGTACTGGCGTCGCTTAAAACTGCAGTTTTTTGATAACTCTGTGGATAAAAGGAGGCTGTTGAAACGCTATTCGAACCTTATTGTCAGAACAAATTTGCAATGACACTCTTCTGTCTCCATGTACATTATACTAAACAAAATAGAGCTGTCAGGTAAGTTTAATGCCGTCTCACTAAAGGCTACTGCGATTAAGATATCCTGAAAACACTATTGACACACCATGAAAACTGCAAACATTAACATGTTTCTTATGATTCTTCTGGCGTTAACTTCCAGCTTTCACAGTGCTCACACACAAGAGCTCAACAGAGGAGGGTGATGTCAGAATAAGACTGTTTTCATCAGCTGTCCCAGCTATTTATGTGGATCAGAATTGTGGAGACAACAGTCAAGAATATAGTTAAAGTAGTTCAGCTCTTGGCCCTCAGAAGCTTTCTTTTGCGGTTATACCATACACAAGTGAGTGGGACCCATGACACACAAGAACTACAAGTCTCAGCATGCATTGTTTCACCAAGGAATCTGCCAGGAGGAGCTGGACAGATTAGCTGAGTGCTGAGACAAAGACCCTGAGCTACACCAAATGAGATTCAGCATCAGACTCTGACCTTGCCAAAGTTTCCCCAGGTGATGGTGACTCTGTTGGTGGCGTTGGAGAGATGCAGCCAGGGAGTGATGTTTACAGGACGACAAGGACGACGAGGTTCAACGCCAGGTTTATTCGAGGGGTAATAACCCTGCAAACACAGAAACACACAAAAACAAAAGAATGATTTGATGAGTTTAAAAGGACTAATTAATTATTGGGCTCTTTGTTGTGATAGTTGTACAGTCACTTTTTAAACTATGAGGCAGAGCAAGTTGTACATAGATGTTAAATTACAGTCACTGCTGTGTATGCACTTCTGTGTGTTATTTATGTATATTTAAGATAGGAGTCCAATCTAATTTTCGGCCTGCCGATTATTAGATCCGAAGGTGATGTCACTATTATATGGTCCTTGTAGTCTTAAATTTAAATGATGACACACTGACAGCAAGTAATATTTTGATATTTGTAATCACTCATGTTTACAAAACCAATAATAGTGACAAAACCACAATTTATCTCTTATCTGTGTTTTAATATTATCTTCTTCTAAGTAATGTGGCTGAACTGTAAAACAAGAGGAAATATATGAAAAAGATCAGCCCGTAAATTATCACACTATCTCGGACAGCTTTATTATCTGTCACTATTACTATATTTGATTTGAAGCTCAAACATCCAAGATTTGAGTCAGGTTGTCAACAGCAACCCTTTAAAAAGCAAAACCAAATTCCAGCTTTTGTTTTGACAACACTGATTTCTGGCTGTTGTCTTTCTAGTTTGACGTTGCTGCATTTTTCTGTTCATGAGGTGTGTAGTCACAAAAGCTCATCTTGGATGTTTAAGCTTCCCACCAGCACATTAATGCATGACACAATAAAAAAGTTTGTAAACCACACAGAGACTGCCAGCAGTAGAGTTTCCTACTGAAGTCTTGCCAGTGAATTGATGCCTTCAGGCCAGCTAATCCACACTGTGTCTGTACCTGGATATTATTTATTCTAACTTCATTTAACATCCACCTGCATTAGGTTGGCTAATCCATCACTAGCATATATTATGATGCTTGTTTGGCTGTGACCAAGCAGTAATTCTGCCCAAACTCAAACCAGTGACTCACTGACTGAACTTGAGACCAAAAGGCTTACAGTAATGACTGAGGAAAGTCTGACATACATACAGAAGAATAGCTCAGCTGCAGTCATGTTTGTGTCTGAAGGTGCAGCTTGTCTCAGTGAAGTGAAGCAACTCACCGGCACATGACAGTAGGACTGGTTAACTTTGACAGCAATGTTGGGAGGATACTGGTCCTCCTGAACACCAATGGAGTCTGTGTAACAGATTCTGCAAAAGAGGGTGATTCAAGACAAAAATGTTAGCATCATAAGAATATCTGACAGTTCAGCCAATCAGCATGTGGGCAAATCCGATTTGTTTCTCAAAGCAGATCTTCGAGACAGACTGCTTGGACTGCTACTTGCCAGTGATCAGTTTGGATTTGACTGTGTCAAATTTTAAATTCTTGTGTTAACAGTGTTTGCTTACTGTACGTTGAAAAACTCACAGTAAATACTGTCCAGCATCAACCAAAGTTAGCAACAGTCTCCCAAACGCAGGTGCAGCAGCAACATGGGCTTGTTTTGTGTCAGTGAAAACACTGTCATCACAAAGGACCTGACCCCATTTCAAACCGTTGAGAGATTCTTAATATATAAGTTCCAGTGTGTGCATCAGTACTTTTTGAACATTTCCAGCCAAACAACAATATAATGGTAAACGTGACATTTTGGTCACTAAAAGAATGTTGTGTGTCGCGTTGTGGGTGACGGTGAAAGACACTTTGAAATCCAGTTTGAGTGGCCAGAGTGTCCAGATTGAGATGCATCTGTAGAAATCTGTGGCTTGGATTTGATTTACAAAAATTTCAATTTGTTGTTTTTTTCCCTGTCCAGATTTTCTAAAAATTAATCTGGATATAATTGGATATGCCAAAAATGGATTTGGGCTGGCAGTCTGAAGAGGGCCTGAGTGCTTCAAAACCTGACTGTTCAGATAAATAAATCAGATACTCTATTTTAAAAGTAGATTATGGGAGAAATTAAAATACTATTTGAGTGTGCATGCTAAAACTATTTTCCATTGTCCAATTTTTCCTTCAGATCAACAGCACAGTGAGTAGGGCTGTGTATTGGCAAGATTCTGACAATACGCTACATATCAGGGCTTATGATTCAATATATTGCAATGCTGTAAGCAAAGTGATTTATTGCTTTTTTAATCCAATTTAAGGAACAAACACATAAAATCTAAGTTAAAAGTTTACTTTTACGTTTACAGTTTAGATGCATAAGAAGACTGCTATTTTGTGTCGGAGGTTTAAACAAAATGAACTACTGCCAGGAAACTGTCCATGTACTTAAAGTGATATTCCATTTTCTGAGAATAAGCCATTTTGTATGTACTCACTACTATACCAATGTGATGATAAGTGAAGATCTTCAGTTCAACAAACAATCCTGGAGTTTTGGGAGAAACAGGGTAGCAGCCTCATCCAGTACAATGGCAGTGAATGGAGACCACGGATAAAACGTTGAAAATAGCACACAAAACAAACACAAAATGTCTCCATCCTGCTTGGGTGCTGTAATCCAAGTGTCTGCAAGCCGCGACATTAAAAATTAACCGCAAAAGACGCCATTTACGCCATGTTTTTAGCAGAAATGTCAGCTGTTGCATGTAGCCGGTAAGATGTAAACATGGCGTTGATCTCGCGAGACTTCGTATATATCCTAATGGCCGCACGTGCTGAAGTCTCGCGAGATCGACGCCATGTTTACATCTTACCGGCTACATGCAACAGCTGACATTTCTGCTAAAAACATGGCGTAAATGGCGTCTTTTGCGGTTAATTTTTAATGTCGCGGCTTGCAGACACTTGGATTACAGCACCCAAGCAG
>JAJHUR010074036.1:9650-33481 GCA_027495735.1 Lutjanus campechanus
AGTACCTCCTTATCCCTGTCATTTTTTTCCTCACCTGGACGGGATGTTTTATCCAAGCCGTCAGTGTATGAAGCAGCTAATTGAAATTGCCCAGAGCTCCTACTGTGACATACCATGTGTGGGCAGTCTGGTCCCTGAACTGGCAACACAAAGCGTCAAAGCAGCCCACTGAAGCTACAAGCGAGACCATCACTCTTACCGTCACCTCCAGTCTTCCCTTACCTCTTATTTCATTTTTATATAAGCAGACATGCACTATAGATTCACTTCATGGCCTTTGTTTCACTTGGTGACCCAGACATGGAGGTGTTGAAGTGTCACTGGGGCAGACATGAGTCACTTGACTGTGTAACCAGCAGATAAGTGTGGTGACAAGATTGTATATGTGTTTGTATCTCATGTTGTCTCAGGGTCCTGACAGGACTGAGATCAGTAGCAGCAGTATAATTAAACAGAGGCACAGATGGATTTCACCAAATAAAACGGTTTCACTACACATTTTCTTTGAAAGTATACTGATGTTAGAAGGAGTTGGCTTTTCCAGTTGACTTGACACTTTACACTATATCATGCTTTTATGTTAATACAGTTATTAAAAAGTCATATTGAGTGAACTACAAGTTACTACTAGTGGCCTCCAGAGTCATACTGCTTCCTACAACACTAATATGACCAAAGGGCTCTGAATTGAGCAACCAACCAGCTCTGCTGTGCTTTAGGGACAGATGTCCATTTACAGACTGCACTAACTCACGTCAGATTTGGGATGAGCTCAAGTCAAACTGTCAGAATACATATTTGGCAGCATCTCATTGCTACACTTCTGTGAGAAGTAAAGCCCCAGCTCTGCTCAAGCAGTGCAACCATGACTTGATAAAGTCTCGTTTGTCAAACATGCTTGACATTTGCAAGATGCCTCATCGGCTGCGTCACACTGGCCACTGATGGTTTGCAGTGTCTGCCAGCAGTATGTGTGTGCCCTAAAAAACAGAAGGCCCATAGAAGTAAGAGCCATATAGATTTAGGTTTCTGTTTCTGTTTAATTTCAGTATCTAATCACACCCGAGATTGCACCTGAACTCAAAGATACATGATCTTTGAACAAGAATGTGTTTCTGAAAACAAACTAGCCTACATCTTGCAATGTACTTAGGGCTGTCATGACAACCACATTACTGCAGTACTGTGGTCATGTGATGAATACTGTGGGGTTGAGTTCATTACTGTTATCACTGCAAATTTTATTTTGAAGGGTCAGTCTAATTTTATTCTATCGTGCAATTTGTTTGAGATCAGCACATGGATCTAATAATTTACCTGTGGATCAGTGCTGCCCACACAAGTCAGGAACAAAGCCTCTGATTGGTCGACACTCAACTCAAGGCGTCATGGTGTTGCCAGTGAACAGCTACAGTAACAATGGACTAACAACAAGACTCTAAGTTATCACATTCAACTTTGGATTTATCATTATAGATTTAATTTAAGTCTAGACACTGCAGTTCAAGGCTGGATTACAAAGCTTGTGAAAGGTATATGATCACACCGGAGCTGATGTTTTAAAGGTACAATGCTAGGATTAGCATTAGATTAACATTAGCTTTTCTTGCTTGTCTGAATTCGGGTGAGCCACCTTCACTTTCCCAGTACTTAGAAAAATAAAAAACAAGACTTTTGTTGGCCTTGCAGATTTTATTATCTTACACACTGTAACCTGTCCTGTACATTTACTGCAAGTATAAGTTTCTGCCCCACTAACAGCACGTTACTCAGCTGCTGCTTGCTTTCCCTCCCTTGCACACCACACTCACATTATGCACTGCCTCATTCCTTAAAAGAAGGCTTGTAACAGTATGCAGTTGCAACAAGGAGATAAAGAAACGGGCCCAACTGTGGCTTCATTTCACAAAGAAAGATGACAACAGTGTTAGTTGTAATGTCTGTAAAATTATCATTTTAAGTAAGGGTGGAAACACCTGAAATATGCTGAACTATCTTTCTATGCAACATGGGTTCAAATTCCAGGAATGCCATGGATTTGGCACTCAATGCACAAGCATAATGCTGTGCCACTGCTTTGCAACCGAGCAGGTTGTCTGTTACTGAGGGTAGAAATTCAGTGCAGGAAGCCGTACAAATATTCTTTCATTTCATCCATTTTAGATGGTGACAGACTGACTGTTGCCACAACTAGCTCTCAGGCTCCAGCCAGCTGGACTAAATTTGATCAGAAATCAATAAGGGACTTGATAAAGAATCAGACCAATAAGCAGAAACAATAATGGTATTGGCATCAATAAAATCCTTCGTCCCATTCCTACTCCAGTGTGTCTAGTTTCTTTTATTTTGAAAATATATTTTGTTTCTGTCAGACCAACATCTGCCAGCTTTGCCCAGGGTGTATGAATTTCTGAACAACAATGCATGTGTGAAATTTCAAGCACGTCAGACAGCATGACACTGCAAACATTTTGTGGATTTGTAATACAGACCTCAGAATTCGCTACTTGGCCAAGCACATTAAGCTGAATCACATTGACTCCATCTGTAAGCAAGGTGAGCAAAAGACCCCTGATAATAATCTCAGAGTTGTCAACACATAGGAACCTCAGTTTGATGGTCATAGAGGCAGTGTGGGATTGTGTTCACACTAAAATGAAAGAACAGAGGAAAAAGGACGAGGTACGCACAGGGAAAGAGAAAGGAAAAGAGTACAGGGGATGCCATTTATCACAGCCAATCCACAAGTGCGGCCAGCATAATGAAGACAGATAGTGGCTCTAGCTGTCAACACTAGAAGCTTATCTCTATATTAAGCAGTCCCACCATTAGGAACACAGCAGCCACATGTTAGGAGATTGATCTGGAGCATTTAGTGACTGGATGAACACCCTAATGAGGCTGAAATGTGACAGCAGGTCTCGCTTTCACCTCCTCTCTCTCAGTGGTGGGATGACCTTGTCGCTTCAGTCTGAGGAGCAGAAATAGTCCTTTATCTCCTGTGAAAAACTCAGGTTTCAAGATAAACTTCACATCAAGTCTTCTCTCCCCTCTCTGCCACACCTCTCCTTTTGTCTTATTTTATTCCTTTCAGAGCGTCATTCTCTTACAAGATAATGTTGAAGTCAAATGTTTATTGTCAAAGGACCAAAGCCATCACCATCACTGTCCTTATTACTGTCGCTTATTCACCCGGTGTATTCACTGAATAAAATACTCTGAATAAAAGCAGCACCTGTATATCTAAAACATTTGTGCCTCTTAACACTTGAATGAGTGTTCAAATCAGAACAAAGAAAAGCCGGCAGCCTTTTCACAGTGGAGAGATTTTAGAGTGTCCTGAGTGTCCTTGGTGTCATGTGATACTGTATTGATAGACATGAGGAAATGCTATTTTGACTTACCCCCCTTTTCACAGAGAGGTCAGAGGTCAGGGTCAGGTACACGATAGTGTCCCCTGAGCTGACAGGAATTCATGGTCTCGCTGCGGATAATGGTGCACGGCGAGACACTTAATTTCTCATCGGCTGAAGGAAACTATGGTGACCCTGTGCTCAGACCTCTCTGCACAGTGGAAGCAGGGGAAAGACAATTTTGTTGGACAGGGCTCAACAATAAGGATTGCCCACTTGCCCTAGGCAAGTCAAATCTTACAACTCACTCACCTGACCGAGCAAATGGTAAGAAAGAATGAAACTAATAAATTACATTACATTTGAAGACATCAAAAACTGGGACAGTTTTCACTTTTTCCTGACATGTTATACATCAGTGCTTCCTAAACTTCTTCTGGCATGCCTTTCTTCAGAAGCCAAGCAGAAGTTCACCCCCTTACCCCATAATTATTATCAATCATTAACAATAATTGGGGAAGCAACTAATAAAAAGGGATTCAAGTTAAATATGAGTGAAATAAAGCTTTGCATGATAGCATGAAACTTATTTCACCACCTCAAGCTCTGGAGAACCTGGTTGACCTGCTATTGTGGGTTCTAAACCAAAAATATGTGTCAGTATTTTGTCATATCATCCAGAATATTGTTGAGTTTAGAGGTGCAACGATTAATTGATTATTAAATTAACCGCCAACTATTCTGATAATCAATGAATCTGTTTGAGCTATGTTTTCAAGAAAAGCCAAAATTCTCTGATTTCATCTTCTTAAATGTGATTTTTTTTTTGTTTCTTTGTTTCTTTAGTCCTCTATGACAGTCAACTGAATATCTTTGGGTTTTGAGTAAAACAAGACATTTGAGGATGTCAGCTTAAGCTTAGGGAAACACTGATTGCCATTTTTCACCATTTTCTGATATTTTAAGACAAACAACTATTAATCGATTAATCAAGAAAATAATTGACTGATTAATTGACTATAGAAATAATCGTTAGTTGCAGCCCCAGTTGAGTTACCCTGTTAATTATATTGAATTGAGCATTATCCACGTTTTTGGTCTGTGTGCAGGTGTGTCCTGTTTGTAGCTTTCTTCCAATTCAAAGTCTCTTCAGCTGACCAACACGGTGTAATTGTCATTGTGTTAACAGAGCCGAGTATTTTGTTGGCTTAAAAATGTGTGTGATTAAATAATTTGATATACTTTGAGAGTAGTAGCGTAATAACTGGACATCGCCGTCTAATGAGCTTTTTGTTATCTAATGCAGTTGTGCCTCCTACTCTCCTCTCCCACCGCTTAAATGCATCATCTCATCCTCGCAGACTATCAGCTTTCTCCTTCAGGATGTTGGAAGCAGAGGACGATGATTATTCTCTTCCAGTCCCTCCCTCCACTCCTTCATTTTCCTCTTCACCTTGTAGTTTGCTCTTATCCTTCTCAACTTTCTCTTCCTTTCTTTTCACACATTTTTTTTCAGTCCCAATATGCCTTTCTGTGTTTGTTGAACAGAAAGAAAAAAGTCAGCCCCTTTGTAGAAAAATAGTGTTGTTTAACCAAGCAAAATCTCCCATTACTTGCACCCATTAAGATCAGATGCAGCATTGACTTGACACATCTTAATTCTTAATCACCAAAGATTATGTGGCAAACAGCCTGGGTTTGTGTTTTTTTTTTGATTTTGATAATTCTAGGTGGAATGAAGCATAATATCTTATTGAGATCTGAGAGATATGCTTTGCAGAATACAGATTTACAGACAGCTGATATTATATTGATGTATGATATACTGACCGCTGGCAAACTTCTAAACACGATGAAGTAATTGCTAATACTCTAGCCAGCTGGGAACAGGACAGAAATAGTTGATCACTATAGTTTTCCCAGCTAGTTGGGCAGGTAGCAAGCTAGCTAGCATTAAAGTTACCATTATCAAACCATGTCCTTTTTATGGAGCAGTTCATACCCTGGCAGAGGAAGGCAACAAACAGGCTATGATAGCTTCCTACATTTTGGACTCTCCAGCACTCTATTCCCTCAAAGATCAACACTGTCAAGAAGTTGCATGTCAGACTTCATCAAAAAAAAAGGCTTGACACAAGGACTTAGGATCAGGTTTGGACGGTATCTTTTTTCTAACCTTCACACCCTCCTAACATTTTACCAGGGTATACGGTATTATGACGGTATTTGTATAAAACGTGTGTAAAACGCTTTACTTGACACTGCTGCAGACAGTATTCCCTCAACTTATGTGGGGATGATTGTCATAAAGACATAACTCCCACATTTGGGAAACAAAACACACTCAGGAGCTTCGCTTCAGTCTTGAGAACCTGACAAACTGAAACCTAAACTGTACATTTACTGCCAGACCAACAACTTCACTGTTCATGCTTTTCACCACTCATGGCACATTTACTGTAACTCTCTGCAACCATAGACACCATAATAATTAGTCTGCCACTTGGTCTCTCTCATGCTTGTTCAATCAAAGTTACACATTGACTATGACATGTTACTCAAATCAGTGATCTGCAGTGTTCGCTAGGATTACCTTTATCTTCGGAACTGAACCCAAAATACAGGTCCCAAACAGGGAGAGAGGCTTTTTAAAAAACAAGACAAAACAAAAAAAAACAAAAACAAAATTGGTTAGTCCTGTAACTTTATCTCCCAGACACCATGTTTCTTAGCTCAGCTGTGCTGCCTTGTTCCCCGGTAAAGAGACTAACCCATGTGCACTACAATACATCGCCTCAACACAGAATCTTTGTATCAGTTTAATAGAAACAGGAGCGTCTGTATTTTGGACTTTATTGAAAATCATTCCATCTGGATTTCTTAATACCCCGCCATACCTTTAGTAATACCTTTATACCATCCAAATCTACCAAGGAATTGCCTAAAATTACTTCACTCCCACAAGTGGATCCTCTGATTTCAGTTGTTCCATTCAAATGAACTGATTCTGCCCACAATTGTTTCCTTTTGAATACTGGTGACACTGGGCTGTAAGAATAGCTGAGTTGGAGCCATGGCTTAATTTGCATACACTTTCACTTCCTCACTGGCTCTGCTTGGTTGCTTTATAAGCTGCAGTTCACCCAGTTCTTGGTTACTGTATTTCTTTTTTTTGCTGGGGTGGAGGAGGAGATTTTCCTGTTTGTTGTTGTGAGTCATGTAATATGAAGTGAATCAAAGATTTAGAAATGCTGTGATGTTTTCAGTCTCCTGAGAAATGTCAAACAAATACACTTTATGTGTGCATCAAGTGATTTTTTTTTAATGCTGGTGCACTGGCTTTGTTGTTATTGATGTTTTCTTTCTGCCATTGGTAATTCTGCTTCCCTGTAGCCGGATAATATAAGATACCACAGGAGTTCTCCAGCTGCATGTATTTCCTATACATGCAGCATAACAACCCTGCAAATCTGGGAAAGGGAACAAGTTACCCTGAGTGATGTCAGAAATTTACCGTGAAGGCTTTTAGGCTACTTTGTCTTTTCCTTTTCCTGACATAACAGAGTGCCAATCCAATAAAGCCATCTTGAGCTTCTTGCTCAATGTCATTATGTTTAATGCAATCTGAATGGAGCCTCTTGTGCAACCATTACTCCTTTCAATGAAGAGAGATGCTCTCTTACTCATTGCTATAACACCATAGCTACATCCAAAAAGCCTATTAGATTTGATGATGTGGGAGCTATTTTTAGTGACAAATTCCTCCCTGAATTTTCCAGGAATGAGGCAGAAAATAGACTCCAATGTCCATTTCCCAGTGCTTTGATGCCTAAGGGGAGGAGGAGTGGGTGGTGGATGGTGAGTGGGGGTGTGTTTAGTCTTGAGGAACATGTACACACACACACACACACACACACACACACACACACTGGAAGAAGGTCATTTCCATGCATGCTCAATGGGCTCTAATGCCCGGAGGGCTGGAGTCGCAGCTACATGCGCACGGCGAGTTCATTAATCACAGCAACGAGGACTCACCAGACATCCACATGCTTACACCTCTCTTTTACGTATATATACACACACACATACATTACTCACTAAGCAGGCACAAGGGCACCACAATTAGAAGTGTTATTTAAACCCCCCAGTGAATAAATGCTTATTGTGGCCTTGCTGAGGGCTTTACTACACATGCCTAATATCACACTTACTGAGCATGTGCAGAAAGGTGGCTTCTTTTTTTTTTCAAGAAAGGTGTTAAAGGAAAATCAAATTTGTTCAAGGTTTTTCTGATGGTTTTGCTTGTGAGTCTAAAGGAAGGAATACTTTTGGTTGGAATGGAGCAGGAGGAGGCTTTACAACATAATCATTTCTATTAAAAAGAAGATAAAATAGTAAAGTAAGGAAGGAAGTCTTAACATTCACAAGCACACTAATCTCTGGCAGAGATGTGTGTGTTTACAGTGGTAGATGGTGTCAGACTGGATTTTAGAAAGAGAGGTTTGTAACATGGAGAGATGTTGGATCAGAAATCTTACTGATAAAGTTATTGATGAACACTCCTTCAATAACTCGTACAGATATTTTGTAACTATTACTTGTCGATGTAAAGCTAAACCTGTTAGCCTGTAAAACAAAAGCCGTCTGCTCTGAAAATACACTGTTTGAAGTTGTTCAGTGATTGCTGGGCATAATACTTTACAGGTTTGGTTAACCTATTGCTCAGTTTAACAGACACTAACTCATTTGGCCAACATTTAAGATAATTCGATTTTAATTTTAGCTCCATGTTAAAAAATCTCACACCTGAATGTGTGACAGGTGCTTAGGAGGAAGGTGCAACTGAAAAACAATGAAAAGAGCTCCTGCACACTGTCTCACTTACTGCTGAAATGTTTTATTATTAAACAAAACAAATAATAGTTTGAAATGTCATTATTTAATAAAAGATTTCAGCGGTTCAGCGGGAGTCCTTCTCATTGTTTGTAAAGTGAATAAACGTGAGGTGAGCAGTCCGAGGAATCACACAGGCCAAAACAAAAACCAGCGTTATGCACCAAAATGGAAATCTCAAAGGTGAACATGCTGGCTGTAGCATTGTTGTTGAAGAAGCCAGTATGTCAACTTAGTATGTTTCCTTAACCTCAGATGAAATATCATGGTCATTTTATGATCAAGTAAATATATTACATATTTATTATTTAAAGAAGTATCTAACACATGAATAATCATACAGACAGAATTTAAAATATAATCATGAAATGATGATTATAACCCAATAACTTTTTAAAACTCAGCTCCATCATGAAATGTTATTACCTCCTGCTCCTTTTCACTGTAACAGAAGTTACTGTCAGCTGTTTTTATTTTTCGACCAGCAATTTTTATCTTAAAATGTCCTCTTTCCAAAGTCTGCCTTTATTTCACAACACCATTTTTTCCATTTCATAATAATGCAATTTCACAACGCGTCTTTGCCTCTTTATGCTCATTTGGACCAAAGAAGAAGCAGTTAAAGAAATGTTGCTGCCCTGTATATCTTGATATGAGCCGAGTTTTAAAAATGTTTTGGATTATTTCAAAATACTTATATTCCACAATTTGTATGTAGTCATTCACAAGACTAATTTTATTACATAATACCTTATTTATTTCAATACTTTAACTGCTTTGCCTCACTGTTGAAAACAACATTACTATCGTCATTTAAAAAAAAGTATTTCTTGCAGGGCTGTTGGCTGATATAGATTTTTGTGGGTGTACTGAATAAACTGGTGATGGTAATTTGATAGCAGGCTAATATGTTGCCATATGCAGATAACACACTGCTGCGTTAATAGCATAGTGCAGTTTCAGCGTAGAGTAACTGTAATTGATAATGGTAATTGACTTTATATTGCAGTCAATTAGGCTGATACAGATAATATAACTTGTTTCCCTCTTTGTGTAAGCCGATAAAAATCCTCAAAAGAAGTTTTTGCACTCTAACTGAGCCATTGATTTATTATCTGATCAAACTTGAATGTAGGCAAATAGATACACAAGAAAAACAACCCACTGGCTGGTGTCCAGGTCCTTTTCCTCCGGTCATGATGAATACTGAGCCACTGACATTCTGAGTGGAGGCACTAATGAGGAGACTGGGGAACCACTCATGCACACACATGCAGGCACAGACATACCTGCATAGTAAATAAAAAAGAAACAAGGAATAAATAAACAAATATACAAAAAAACGGGCGCAAATGTGCGCACATTTGAACACTTACACTGAGGTAATATGTCGCAGCCAGCTCAGAGGATATAGATTCATTGATCCAGTTATAAATATGTCTTGTGAAACCCCTCGGCGCTGCAGCTGAGTTATTATAAGAAACAAATGTGGTCGATGCAGACTGGGAAAGGAGGAGGGAGAGACACTCAGTTGTTGCTGTCTTCGCTGTCTTCTGTACTGTGTGTGCATATATGAATGAGTGTGTTTGTGTGTGTGTGTGTGGGGTGGGGGTGGGGGGAGGTGGGGGTGAATGAGTGTGTGTGTGTGTGTGTGTGTGTGTGTGTGTGTGTGGTGGGGGGGTGAATGAGTGTGTTTGTGTGTGTGTGTGTGTGTGTGGGGGGGTCTGTCACAGAAACCCTACCTCACTCCAGATGACCCCTGGGACTGAGAAACACATCCTTTATCCTGGCAGATATCCTCTGTGTGCCTCAAATAACATGTATGTTTGTGTGTGTGATGTCCGGCTGCATCTCTGCTGCTGTGTACAGAACTACCAGCTATTTCTGAAGTGAAGTGGATTGATTACATCCCATCCAGGACTCCATTCCTGTGTGTTCATGTGTGATTCCCCTTATTGCCCTACTGCTCCATATTTTAAAATTAACCCTGAAACCCAAATCCTACTCTGTTGCTCTCTCTCTCCTTTACACTGGGGTTGACATATTTTTATTTTCCCCAGAATCTAGGGCTGGAACTTCTTCTGTTGATTTATTTTTTGAATGGACAAGGTCTAAAATAGGCAATTTTTCTCAAAGCCAACAAGGACATATTCAAATTGCTTGTTTTGTCCAACCCAACGATATTCAATTCATAATGATAGAAAAAAAAAATAAAGAAAAAGAAAGAAAAACATCCAATTCTTACATAAAAGCCCCCCAAATGTTGGGTGTTGTTTCTTGAGTAACACTTCAACATTCAGTCAGACTTTAAATGTGCATTAGAATATACAGATCACAGTGGATTTACAAAAGCAAAATGTGTTTTTTTTTGGCAATGAACAACAATTTTACTTGTTTATGATTCAAACATCTTATCAAGATGTAGGAATTCTTTTAATTTTCCAGACATTCACACTCCTGTGTAGTAATGCTGCCTCACCACACAACACCAGCTGCAAAGAAAGCTAATGAGGGCGAACATTAAGTTATCCCCGGCCTTACAAACATTTATGAATCAATCAAAGTTCTGGCAATACCTTAGGAACAGATAGAACTAGGGCAGCAACTAATGATTATTTTTATAGTTGATTAATCAGCTGATTATTTTCTCAATTAATACTTTTCTCTATTTTGTTAATACTTTTTTGTATTAAAATGTCAGAAAATGGTGTCAAATGTAAATCAGTGTTTTCCAAAGCCTAAGATGAAATCCTCAAATGTTTTGTTTTACTCGCAACCTAAAGATATTCAGTTTACTGTCACAGGTGAGTAAAGAAACCCCAAAAATTCACATTTAAGAAGCTGAAATGAGAGAATTTATAGAATTTTTTCCTAAAAAAATTGCTCAGACTGATAAATTGATTATCGAAATAGTTGGTGATTAATTTAATTTAATGTTTTGCCCAATGTTTAATATTTTTAAATATGACTGTAATAAGTTTTTTTTTTCTTTTTTTCATAGAACTCTAGTTTTCAGAGAACTGCCTGGAATTTATAATGCTCTGCAAATTTTTGCACTTTTACACAAGTCCTCCAGAAGGTTGGGTTGGACTCTTTGGCGGATTGGTTCTGGCCTGTGGACTGTATGTCTTTTGCATTTTCAATCTTGTAGTGTTCACCCCCTTTAACTTTTGCAGACTCAAGTGACGTCACTTGAAGACACAAGACAGTACAAACATAGAAATGACATTGGCTGCATTTGAGTAGATGACAGTATTGTCAAGTATCAAAGTATTCATGCTGTTTCAATACCACATGTTGAAAACAATACAATACTAACACTACAATGAATCAAAAGTACTGAAGCAATAAAAAAAATGTTCATTAGGACCTCACTTCAGTCTTCATTGCTCTGAAACGAAACCAGACTGTGCTTAGTGACTTTTTCTGTAGCAGCACTGCAAGTTGTTTATTTAAAAAAAGGTCAATCAATCAATCAATTTTTATACTAATATTGTATTGAAGTCTTACATTCTGGAGTTGTGACAACTATAGTGGGCAGATTGCTGTTTGTTTACCTTGGTGGTTAAAGACGTAAGCTGTATTCTTCCTGTCCCACAGCACTAATGACCATAATTTGTGTGTGGGTTTGTTGGGGTCCTGATCACTGATAATTATTAGTTATTTATGGTAAAATGTGGCTGTGAGCAATCATTCAGCATCACAGCACAAATGATTTCCGATTCATCAGATCCAATGAAAGTGGCCATGAAAGTGTTTTTAATTTTTTAAGTGTTTTTGCGTTATGACCTATTTACCAGTTCAATTGAGTTTTTTAATGAATCACTGCTCTGACTCGCTTATTCATTGCTGTGAGTAAGATGATACTTGATTATGCACATCAGGTACAGGATGCTGCAGAATGAGCATTTGAGATCAGAACTCCGGGAAATAATAAAACGGTTTTAATAAAACTTAAATTTGACTTTCACTAGATTCCCTGACTAGAAGTACGTAGACACACACTTTCCCGACATCACACAGAGTCAGAGACAGCAGCAGTCCCAAAGCTCTGTCTCCTGGCTAATGGTTTGTGGCACTCTTGCCCGCTCCAATCCCTCCTCAATCACCAACTGGTGTAAGTCTCCCTGCAGGTGGCTGGAAATGAGGGCAGCAGTTGATTAGAGCAGGGGAGAGCGCTGTAATAGGCAGCCGGCTGCTCGGGACAAGAATAGCTGCTTCGATGCATCTGTTGGACCACA
Source organism: Lutjanus campechanus (assembly GCA_027495735.1). NCBI lineage: Eukaryota > Metazoa > Chordata > Actinopteri > Lutjaniformes > Lutjanidae > Lutjanus > Lutjanus campechanus. Next base: position 22,141 of record JAJHUR010074036.1, read on the forward strand.
GGTTACTGTGACTTACTGATGCCAGAACTTCAAGACAAATAAAACACTGATGTTTAGCCTTGTTTATATAACTTCACAAGTAGAAAAGGCTGAAAATGCACAAATGTAGGACAAGTGTGCATATTTAGAATCTTAAGATGACCCTGTTCTCACATATCTTGCTCAGAGACACTTGAATGAATCAAGCCTGCGCCTTCCTGGTAATGTAGTTTAATAGAGTCCTGTTTAAAAGTCACTTCCAAGAAGACACTTTGCTCTCTCTAAGGCAATTTACTTTGATACATAATGGATCACAGCTGATTTGCTGATTATCCCTCCACTTTATCTAGTTACCTCCATTTTATTACAGCACAGTCCATTAGTATTTGGACAGTGACACTTTCTTGTTGTGCTGTACTCCAGTGTGGATTTGAAAAGAAATAAGTCATTATCAAAATGATTGCTGATTAAATTTCCTGTCAACTCATCAATTCAGTGACTAATTATTGACTGTCTGCTAACCACAGACACAAACATCTTCCTGATGATATTTTCAGGCTTGTACTGCAGCCATCTTCCAGCTTGTTTTTGGGACTTTTTGCCTTCAATCTGGTCTTCAGCAAGTGAAACACTTGTTTTGTCCCACTGACATCAGGTAAGTGGCCAGTCAAGAGCCACAGCAATCATTCTAACCAGTTAGCAAGTTAGCATTTTAACTTCATAGTGAATAGCGTTTCCATTCGCTTGTTTTTATGCATCTTTACAGTATGCGCATAAAATAACCTGAGTGGAAATGGCAAAAAAAAAGTGCAACAAAAGCAAACCATATTAAAGGGCAATTAATGTCCACTCAAGCTTCACCTCCTCTGAAGAGAAGAATAACAGCAGACAGAAACATCAGATCTGTGTGGTCGATGAGGAGACATTGCTGATTATATTCATTTGTTTGAGGTTTGACTGACGCTCTTTTACTTACATCATATCAATTGACTCAAGCATTAGCACCACCTGCTCTTTTTTACAATGTGGTCCCTAATATTTTCATAACTGTAGTGGATATTTAACGTATTTCCTGGAAATTTGGTTAAAATTTGTGCTTCATTTTCATGGAAACTATTTTATTTTTGTATTTTGAATCTAACAGACAAGAGGCAATGCCATAGATCTGTGCAATGGTTCCTAGGCGGTTCTAGTTTTCATCACCATCTGCCCCAACATAAAATGACTTAATTACACAAAGAACTACACAAAGACTTCTGAGAACTGCTCGGAACTCAGCTTTTAATTGGACTGGTGCTTTAGAGGTCTCTCTGCCCCTTCTCTATCACACACGTTTACACTACTTACGCACGAACAAACACATACACCGAGATTTCAATCTAATACAGCCTATTAAGGCTTCCTGAATCTGATGCGGAATCAGTCACATGTGGTTCCTGTGAAAATGTTTGAATGTGCTTTGTTTTGTTCTCAGTTATGGTATCTGTAGTAACGCTGAAGTAATGAGTTTTGAAGAATGCCTGAACACCTTAGGTTTCTTCCTGTTCAGATAAGAACATTCAGTGAGATCGCAGCTGACCAAACTTAATTGGGAAATCCGAGGGTTTTTTCCATTTTAGAAGTAGGAGTGACACAAAGTGTTGTAATGTAAAATGGAGGAGGATGATGTGACAAAATCTCCAGTGGACAGTAATAGCAATCAGTGGGAATTTTGCACATACACTGTTCCCACATGGCCCTGATATGGAAAATATCCAAAGCATCTGCAAGTTAAGGTGCATGTGGGAAATGAAGGTATGATTGGATGTCTAAACAAAATGCCAGTAGAGGAAGGGGAAGTCTGTGTGAATGAGTGCTCAGTAATAAAAGGTTTCAGGAAGTGAGGTTTGTTATGGTCAGAAGAGAGAAAGCCTCATTGATTTCCCAGCTCATGTTCCATACACACTTACTGTAGAGATCTGAACACTGAAGAAGATGGATTAAGTTTTATAAGTTTTCAGAAAGTCGTATGAAACAGTTTGTTCATTCATGTTTGAAACAATTTGTATTGGAAATGTTTTTTTGTGTTATCTCAACGTGTTTGCTGTGCTGTACACAAGCACTTAGTGTGTTTGGACCTTCTGCCAGTTACATAACCCATGTCACTTAGTCAGCTGTAGCAGCAGTGTTCTGACTTCTGCTGCTCTCTTCCAGCATCAGATTTGTCTTAAACTCAAGAACAGATGAAGAAATGAAATCAGGAGTGTTAATGTACCAGTAGATACTGTATCTGCCATTTGGATCACATAATGTCTTTACAAAGTTTATAAGTATTTGGAGGTCAGTTTTTTCCCTTATTCACAAGTTGGCTGAGACCTTGTGGTCAGTTGGTAAATTGGTTGGTTGATATGCTCTCGTCCAACCAAATCCTCGGTGGTTGGACAGCCGCTGGTGTCACTTTAATAAGGAGAAAAGCCCTTCTTAATCCATTATTATTGTATGGGTGAGACATATGCAGAGCTGATGTATTTTGAGTGATAGGCTGTTTACTGAACATTCACTGGGCTCCAAACTAATCGAGATCATGTCAAAATGCCAGCACAAATCAATACATCGGCCCCCAGCCTCAGAAGTGAGGAAAGCTGAGTGGGTAAGAACTTTATTTTTGATGATAACATGTGTGTGGATTTACTCAGCTTGACTGCTTTCTTAACGAGCGCCACACGGTAAAAGTAGAGGCTCAATGATAGATCGATACCTTCTGTCTGTGACCTGAATTCAAACTTGAGAGCTGTAAGTTTTGCTGTGTTTTATGTTGTTTTATTGTTTATCTTGTAGTTTATCCAGTGTGTGAGCTGCATTAGTGCTTAGCTTTGTCTATATACAAAAGCCAGTGTGACCCTAAACGCCAGTATATGTGTGTGTTTGTGTTGCTGCTGTATGTAGCACTAGGTTTGATAGTCATGCCCTGAAGGTAATGATGTAACTATGTGTGGAAAAGAAATGGTCAAACTACAGGAATTCATTTGCTTGGCAATGTTGTGTAACTTTGATTAGCACCTATTAAAGCTTCAGTTGGTAACTTGAACAAAACTAACTTATTGTGTTATTTCATAAAACTGTCCATATGGCCACAGAGTAAAATGTGAGACTTGTAAAATGTGGGAATAAGCAGCTCCATTGGTCCCTCCTACTGCCCCTACAGCGATTTGCAAAAGTCCACCGCGACCGAGACAAAACAACCAATCAGAGCCAGAGCAGCGCCTGACGGAGTGTCTGACATCTGTCAATCACTCCACACAGACTCAGCGACACGCCCCTCCCTTCGCTCGCCCTGCCGCTGGCTGCCGGTAGAAGCAGAGGGGGTGTAGTCTTCATCGGAGCTCTGCCGCTCGGTCTCAAAACTCTAACATATCAACAAATAGGCAACATGTCACACATCACAAGCATAGACTGTAAATGAGCTTCTCTTTTACTGGCAAACTAGGCTACTCTAATGCCTAAATACTGTAATACTGTGTATAAATGGCGTGCAAACGAACCATAACCTACATTTAGCTACTTGAAACACGGCAAAGTAACATCAGTATTTGAGTTCTTGTTTCCAAATAAACAATTGAGTAACAACTTCCGAACTTAGGTATAGCTAGCTAGCATCTTATTCAAGCTTATCTAGCTGTGTGGAGTTGAATTTATGTTTTTCTCTTACCGGTTCGCACTCCATGTCGCGTATGCCACTCTGCCGCTTCACGTCACGTTCGGCTGCAGCGACGCGCGAGCGCAGCACAGCCGCAGCAGGGAGGAGGGGCCAGGAGGGCCAGGAGGCAGGGCATGAGTGCACCGGTGAGGGAGGGGGGGGTGACGTCAAGCTTGTGTTGGTTCAAAATTTTAAGCTAAGTCTGCTCTCTTTTCCATCTTACCAACTGAAGCTTTAAGGCTAACAGGTAGAGTGCACTTAGTACACTCTGTACTCTGGTTGATCTAGTTCATCTATAGATCAATCAGTTGCTTGAGGAATAAGTAGAATTTCTGTCAACCCAGATTTTCTTCTGGTTGACAATAGTCCTATTGACAACATGCTGAACTTTGGGTAAGAAATTCAAAATGTCTTTGTGGTGTTTTAACTCCTTAAAAATGCAATCATCCACACTCCTGAAGCAGCAGTTTCAGGACTGAGAAATGGCAGCATGGATCTTAACAGGAGGTGTGTGCTGGCAGAAAGATGGAAACGTGTCATCTCTCCCTCTGCTCTGTTCAACCTGCTGTGAACTGACTCAGTCCGGACACACTGGCCCCAGCAGGATTGCTGTCACTGGGGAAATGACTACCGCCACCCAGGCCTGTTCACCCGAGCACTCCCTGCTATTTATCAAATCTGTTGCACTTTCTCAGCTAAATTTGAATAAGTATACTTTATTGATCCCTGTAGGGGAATTGGCTTTTTGCTCGCCCCCTTTTCAGGTCAGATCTCATGGCCAGCTGCAGATTAGTATTGCTGGAATTGTTAGGGCTGCGAGTTTCCCTTTGCACAACTTACTATCAGAAATCACAGACCTATTTGCTTTTCAAAATTACACTGAACAAATAAAGTCCTTGTTGTTCAAACTCTTTTCTTGTGATTATGACAATACATCTGAAACATTATTGACTAGTTGTGGAGGTGAAGGAACTTGAAAAGAAAAAACATAATCATCTGAGTTACCTGGGTTACAGGCAAGCACTTGAACATCCATTGTTTTATTCGTCAAACCATTTTCTGCTCCTTATCCATGTACTGGGTAATGGTACCAGCAAGCTAAAGCAAAGTTCATACGCGACTCTCGCTAGCTACATCTTCCATCTCAAACTAGCTTCACCTCCACGCTGTTTTCTTCTGTCAGAATCGTTGCTGACATCCTTGACGTTTCTATTTCCCCTCATCAAAGTGGTCAGCAGGGACAACAGAGATTAATTAATAAGGTTGAGAAGCGACGCCTTTTACATGATCCACAACACCTTTTTATGGGAATATCCTCAAAAAGGTTGAGGTTTGGAAGGAAAAGGGGGCAGCTGGTGGGAGTTACAAGTAATAGAAACAATATATTAAAAAAAGACTGATTTAAAGCAGTATTCCACCCCAGAATGATAATCCACTCAATATGTACTCACCCCTATGCCGATGTGAGGATGGGTGAAGATCTTCAGTTCACAAAACAATCCTGGAGTTTCAGCAGAAAACAGGGTTGCAGCCAATGGCAGTGAATGCAGACCACGGATGAAATTTTGAAAAAAGAACAAAAAACAAAATGTCTCCATCCTGCTCGTGTGGTATAATCCAAGTGTAGCCTCCCAGGTAGCATGTAAACATGGAGTTGATGTATTGCGAGACTTCGTATATCTTGCGATATTTTCACACATGCATCCATTAAGAGATATATGAAGTCTCGCGTTACATTGACACCATGTTTACATGCTACCTGGGAGGTTACAGTTGACATTTCAGCTAAAACATGGTGTAAATGGCGTCTTTTGCGGTTAAATTTTAATGGCATGGATCACGGACACTTGGATTACACCACACGAGCAGGATGGAGACATTTTGTGTTTGTTTTGTGTTCTTTTTTAAAAACTTTTTTTCCGTGATCTCCATTCACTGCCATTCACTGCAACCCTATTTTCTGCTGAAACTCCAGGATTGTTTTGTGAACTGAAGATCTTCACCCATCCTCACATCGGCATAGGGGTGAGTACATATTAAGTGGACTATCATTCTGGGATGGAATATCGCTTTAATTCTGATGGCAAAACCTCCTCAGTTGACTCCTTTCAATGTGAAAGCGTTCCTTCCAGATGTCTGACCTCCTCACCTTATTTCTAAAGGTGAGCCCAGACACCGAGCACAGGAAAGTCATTTTGGATGCCTGTATCTTCAATCTCATTCTTTTAGTCTTAACCCAAAGCTCATGACCGTAGATGAGGTTTGGAACGCAGATCAACAGTCAGTCGGCACTTCTTCGCAACAAAAGTCTGTTATGGCATCCGCATTATTATTGAAACCAAGTCTGTCTGTCTGTCAATCACATGCTCCATCTTACCGTCTCTTGTGAAGATACTTGAGGCTCTTCACTTGGGGCAGCATCTCAATCCCAACGTCATCTACTGTTTTCTGGCAGAGTACTGTGGCCTCAAAATTAGAGGTTTGAAGGGTCTAAAAAAAAAGCCAGCAGAACCACAATATCCACAAAAACCAGAGATGCAATTGCGAGGCCCATGTATTGGATCCTCTCCACACCACAGGTTCCCCTTGGGGGTCTATCCGTGTAAATCACAAAAGAAATCTGACACAGCACAGCCCAACACCCACTGAGACTTCTTGCTGAAAATGCTGACACAGCTTTTACTGTGGTTCTACAAGAACTCTTGGTCCCTAGTATCCCATTCTCCCCCAACAATATATCCCAGGTGACATGGTCATAAGGCTAAGTACACAAAGTATGTAGATTGGATGAGCAAACTCCAGGATCCTTCCAATGTTATAAAGCTGGTCAATATGCCAAAAAATGCGTGTTATTTTTAAATATAAAAACCTGTCAGTGTGTCTTTGTTGGTGCATTAGAGGCAAAAAATAAATTGAATCAACACAGAAGCAAGTTTAAAAACAACAATCGTTGAGTCCACTCAATCCGCTCTACTCATCAAACACAGTGTGTGCAGTGATAACTAGCAGCAGAGGTGTGACTGAAAGTCGTCTCTATCTTTCCAGTTTTCATTGTGATCAGTGGTTGTCTGCGGTTGAAGACTCTCTTTCCAGTGAGCTAGACTAGACTGACTCACACAATGCCATTATTGACGTCACTGACTTTTACACTGTGTTTGAGCGAGACCTGCAATAATGTGTTCATCTGACACATTGTACAGTAATGGCCTTTTCAAAATCCCATTCACTCTGAAGGAGACATTTCTCAAGTCTCTGTCTCAGATTCTCTGAAAAGACCTACGTGTGTTTGTGTTTGTGATGTCACTGCGCTGTGAGTATTGACAAATTGCCGGTAAGAACACAGAGTTGTTGTTCTATGAGAGCTTTTGAGAACAAACGCAGCACTTATGAACACATGTTGTCACAGTATCCTTTTGAGGATCAATGAGTGATTCACCTGAGGTGTAAGGATGGTTTCCTGAAATGAGATCAGTTTGCTGGCTCTTACTCAAACATGAAGCAGGTTCAATGGTGGGTGTTAACATTCATCACTGAGGGTTAAAGGTGCATGGTGGTTAAGTGAATTTGTTGAAATACGTCAATGACACCCTCGCATTGTCATTGACAAGAGTGTCCTATAGTGAAGTGACCATTGGTTTCCTGTGGTGTTCCTATTGCTTTTTGTACCATCTCCATGGAGACAAGAGTCAAGGTACATCAATACAAAACAATACAGTAGAATATCACCATACGCCAGTCCTCATTGACTCACAACATTGCCTATAATAGCTTCATACAACAGTGGTATGTCCGAATTAGGATTGCAAATTGTAAGCACTTACCTTAATCAATCATTGGTAACATTAACGATCACGTCACTGATTAATCGTTATTAAAAAAACACAAAAGATTTGCTTCCTTATACCAAACAATACCATCAGTGTTTTTTCCCTTCTCAATCAAAGCTTTATTTCCACAGCAACATACTGCATATTCACTGACAGCATTACATGAAACAAGACACATGTAAAGATGTAAAGGCTGATATATTAAACACATATAGTTGAATATCGGATAACATGTGGGCCAGGCTCATGAAAATAATCTGTTATATTTCAGATCTTTATTTGATGGTAGACTGATTAAATTTTACTTGATTGACCAAATTCTTAACAACGATTAATCGATCGTTGATTAATTTTTATCATCCCTCGTTCCAGTGTATGGAAAAATATCTGTCAGTTAACTAATTTGTAACATCTCACAGTATACAGTAAGGCTGTCAGAAAATATCAGTACACTTCAGTTTTGAGATATTATGTTTTGTGATACCGTATCAATTCACAAAAACACTGTACTGTGGTATTGTGTTACATACAAAGATTTGTGGCAGTGCTTCATGTTGTGTTGTTTCAGCCCCTGACTGCTGGATTACAGTTTCTTATCCATCTTCACTGTTCTAATTGTTTAAAAAAGTTAACTTTTAACTCAGCTTTTATACACATGGTGGTCTGTTCTTTATAATGCGACAGTTTTCCTAAAATTAGATTTAAAAAAAAAAGGCAATACATCACTCTGCTTACAGTATCTCAGTATGTTGCAGTATATTGAATTGTAACCTGTATTGTGATAGTATCATATTGCCAGATTCTTGCCAATACACAGCCCTGGTATACAGTATATTGTATAGGGCTGTGATGATAACTGCATTATTGCAGTACCGTGGTCATGTGATGTCTACCACAGGGTTGAGCTCATTACCTACGTTTTATTTTGAAGAGTCAATGTCATGTTATTCAGTGTGTTTGAGATCATCTCATGGATATATTGATAACCTGTTGCTCATCTGATTGGTCAACAGATTCAACCCTAGACAGTGGAAGCTGATTTTAAAATGTCAAAATGGATTAATATACACAGCGAACATTCAGTGTTGAGTTTATCATGGATTTTTATTTTAGGTTTTTATTAAAGGTACAATTCTGGCGTTAGCCTTTCCTGCTTAGCTTACTTCGTGGTAACCACCTTTACTTTTCAAACAGTTGGGGAATAACAGACAACAGACTTCACGTGTGTTGAGAAGCTGTAGTGTCTGACACTTTGATGACCTAAACTGTACAGTTAATGCCAGATTGGCAACAGCTGCATTTGCTATGTTTTTGCTCTGCTGGCTGCACTCTCATTCTCAGCCTGCTGGTCGCTCTCTCTCCCTCATTTGCACGCCACTCGTACACTTTATGCACCGCTATATTCCTTAAAGGAGTTGCGCTATTCTTATGACAGTATCCCTTAATAAAGTCCAATAAAATGTAATTATTTGCTAAAAACATATTGTCTAAGCCTGTTTTGGTCACCCTCCCCTGATCCATGCACAAATTTCAGAAATTCATTTAGGCAGTGTTTACATCTAAAAAAATGTAATTTTTGAAGCTGTGGTACAGCCCATTGCAAACCAAGATAGTCTCAAAGGCTGAGTCTCTGTCCTCTTCCAAGGTTTTTTGCTTTGTGCGAACCCAAAAGAGACGAAACACAACCTCATGTGACATTGATGTATTGCGTAACACATATGAAACTAAACGGATGTGTCCCATTTGTCTGCTGATCATGGAGACCATTTCCCCCATCATGCTGAAGAGCAGGATGCATTATTCTCTTTCACTCTGATTCCAAGACCTCTGTTGTTATTTATGACAAATGAAGTCCAGTTACAGACTGAATAATAATGCTCATTTCTGCCTGAGCTTCTCATGACCACAACAGACGACTAATAAATCCTTCAACCATAGTGAAGCTCAGCTGACACCAGAATGAACATATTACAGTTGTGTTTTTTTGCTGTGTTTGTATTCCCGCCCATCTTCCTCGGTCTCTGGCTTAATTTAAACATTAATTAGCTACAGCGATGACATTTTTCATTTTAATCTGAGTGAGTTTTTTTGGCATTAGTGATCTATTCGGGTAAAAGCAGCAAGAGCATACAGTGCTTTGAAACACTTCATCTCAACTTTCTTTTGTTTTTTGTCTTTCTTTTTTGTCTGTTTTTTTTCTCCATGTCTTTCATTTTTCTCTCTGTTCCTTACTTCACATCTAACAAGCCAAGTGATACTCACATGTTGATTGGTGATTGAGGGGACAGAGGTTGACTTAACTCATTTCCTCTGTCTGACAACAAGTGGCTGCTGCTGTCACTGTCATCCAAGTTAACATTTCCTTTGACTTTTTTATCCTTCAACCTAAAACGATTGCCTCTTTTACAGGCGTAATGAAAGGCATGTATTCCATTGAAGGCCAACTTCAGTATTTTTCAACCTGGACCTTATTATCCCATGTTTTTGTGCCTAAATGACTAATGGGCGCAGCAGTTTTTGGAATTGGTCTAGTATTGAGTGAGACTGCTGCAGCTGGCAGCCATGCAGCAGGCTGCACTGTAATCCTTCTGGTTAATTGCGCTCCGTCAAAACTCACCAAAACTGTTTTGGTTCGTCTTTCCGCTGTTTCAACGATCAGTAAACCCTGGTCTGGTCAAAATACATCTTAATTCATTGTGATACAGGAGTGTCAAAATTTCAATATCAAATCAAGAAAATAGATTGGAATGAGCTTTCAGTTTCAAGAATTGAAGAATTGAATTGAAAGGCAGAATCTGTGAAAATCGTGACACCTCCATTGCAATAGGGATGAAAATATTGGTAGAGGAACGAGAGAGAGGGAGGTTGAACATCAGAGGCAGTAGAGAGGGATGACATTGTACACTTCAAGGCTATTAAACAGTCACAAATGTTGATACAGTATATAATGGTGATTAGTGGAGTCATTATTCTCTAAATCCACAATTCGATTTATATTCAATTTTTCGAATTACACCAACTTTTTTTTGTGTGTGATATATATCTGCCAGTAAGCTACGCTGTGTCGCCTTTGTGGGTGCTGTTTTTTTTTTTTTGAGTGCACACCAGACAGAGACAGTAGACAGGTAGAGAAATTTCTTTCTTTCTGCCTTTTCTAGTATTGAAATTGAAAGCTCAGTCTGATTGATTGACTAGTCCTGATGAACATATTCTATAGTTTATGTTTCTATCGGAGTATTAGCTTCCCATGTCTCCAGTGTGAGGAATGATAGAGTTAAGAGTGATTTTACTTATAAAATAAGACAAGTGCTCCATCATGATGGTATCTTGAAACGTTGCTCAACTTTCTACCTGGCATCTAGTTTGTTTGCCGTCACCACAGTCATTGCCTTTCTTGTTGTCTAAAATGTAGCCTGATGTGTGTGACAGCCAGAGTGGCTCCTACTGCACCTTACAGCTTTACAGTCTGTATTTTAATTGCATCCTGAATGCTTACGCTGCTCTGAAAAGGTCGCCTGTTCTCATGAAGTGACATGATGATGAATGGCGACTGTGCCGGCACAGAACACACCTTTAAAAAGAGTTTGTTTCCTGTGGCCTTGATGGATACAATGGAGATATTTTATAGAGGTGGTGCGAGGTAAAGAAGCAACAGTCAGGCAGACAGCCGCAGTCTGCATTGTGCGTCGACTGGAGGGAGTCGGTCTCCACGGGAGGCTGGAGCTCCTCCTTCAGGTCAGGGTGGTTAATGTTAGGCAATGAGTCAAGGTCTTCACACACACACACACACACACACATTTAAATGGACTCTCCTTGGTGTCTTCCTCATACATATGAATCTGTCTTAATCTCTCTATGC
>JAJHUR010074044.1:0-11228 GCA_027495735.1 Lutjanus campechanus
AGTTAATGAAAAAATAAGGTGTCATCTGCATATAATGACATCTTATTAATTTTAAAGTGCATAAATATTTTAGGCACTTAATATTGCTCTATTTTAAGTTAATGGTACTCTGACACCTGATTTTTTGGTGCATTCATTTTGATATTTTGCAGTAGACAAGATTTAAAAAAAAATCAAAATGCCATTTTATTTTTCTGTAATAATGAACTCAGTTTATATTCTTTGTACTTTGTTCTTTTTCATATTTATTTCTTTTATCTTGTTTTGTTTTACCTGTTCCTATACTTTTAATTATTATTTAATTATTTCTGATTATTTCATTAAAATGTAAAATAAAGCACCAAACTTTTGACAAAAAGTAAAAACTTTTGATAAAAAGAAAAAAAAGTCTAAAGGTCCACATACTTTTCTGGAGCTTTCAATTGCATCTTACAGTCTTTCTCAGCCAGTGGAGTTTGTTCTGTAAGACCACCTGTAAAAAACAATTGAGCAAACCCTGCCCACTCAGGACGACCACGTGATGTGATTGAAAGCTCCACTAAAAAGTACTGACAGGGCCTTAGGGTTTGTTTTTTTTTTGTTTTTTTTTTTGTCAAAGTTCGCTTTGATTTTAAAGGGTTTTTTGGGGTTATTTGCATTGCTTGTCTGAAACTTAACCAAGTCAGACCACCACAGACTAAAATAATTAAACTGTTTTTTTAAATTGGATGTTTTCACAGCTTTTACCAGGCCGAACACATGTCGCTGCATACGGACAACCACTGCTCCTGTCCCTGTTCGGCTCATCCAGAAAATTGAGGTGATTCCTGTTTCAGGACACTGTCGCCGGACTGAAATCATGTGAGTAATTTGATTGATAGATTGATTCAAAGACTGCTGGACTGTTTTGTTACTGCTGCTGTCATGCTGATGTTCAATAGTTCTGACTTTCTAACACCCACATTCTGATGTGAGTGGAGGTGAAAGAGGTATTTGGGATCCAAAGTAAAAATAGTAATAATATATATCATTGCTGTCAGGCAGAAGTCCAAAACTATTACTTTTCAGTAAATGAAAAAATAGAAACTGTGTTTTAAAACTAATTGAATGCTGCTCAATCAAAGTGTGAAGTGTGCCTTTTAACACACTAAGTAAAAGTGAAAGTTGTGGAACAAAAGAACTAAATTGCACAAAATGGAAAATGTCAAGTTATTGAGTCATATTTCTTAATACACACATACATATGTGAATGTGAGCAGCATCTGAATACAAACTGTGAACATATAAACTGTATTATGACTCACCTGTGACACATCTTAAGCCAAACACTGTGAGATTTCTCCAATATTACATAAAAAATGAAATCCCTCTTTTTCTCCACAGAATCATCACGAAGAAGGATCGTATAATTTGTGTCGACCCAGTGGCACCGTGGATCCAAGACCTGATCAACAAAGTGCAAACGTAATGATTTGTCTTTATATTTACCAGTAATTGTGTTTTTGCACATGATATTAACATTTTATAGACCCCAAATAATTTCACTTTATTTTGCTATGTTCTATGCTAAGAAACTGATCAGTCAGCTGACTAAAAAATCGGAAACTGATTTTCCTTTGGACAGTAGGTCAGGAAAAAACAGTTTGAACTTGGCTCTTTGAAATTGAAATTGACTTTTTTCAGATATTATATAAACTAAACGATCAGCCTCAAAAATAAGACAAAATAATCAATATGATGTTTTACAAATTACAGCCTGTAATATCAAATCAAGATATAAAATCTTTTTTTTTTTAAATCACTTTGTGTCTTATTTATACACTTTGTATCTTGCTAAGTCTTATTTGTCATGGAAAAGTTTCTGTTGTACAAACAAACAGTGAAAAATGAATTATTACTCCTGCCACAAGTTTTATTTATTGGTATTTTATTGTATCTCAAGGAGGGGCTGAATCAAAGGAAGGGCTTCTTCTTGTCTTGGTCATCAGTTATTGTGATAATGGTAATAAAACCTTTACTGGAATCAGATATTTTATATTTAACAATCAAGTCATCACGTCAACCCTCATCACCAAACAAAACTGAACTACTGTATCTTTTATTGGTTTTTGAATGATTGTTATTCACTCAAGTCCATCATTAATCTTCTTCTGTTTGTTTTAATTTCAGGAAAGATGGGATGTCCAACTCAAGCACTGATTCTCCCACTGCTTCTACAATCTACTGATCCCATTTGGCATAACAATGGCTTAATTTAGGTTTATTAAGCTGTGAATTAACTGTAGCAGGATTAAGCTCCTGTTCAGCTTTAAAAACAACTTCAGTAGACAGTTTTTTTTATTCCTTTATGGTGCTGTCCTTTTGGAAATGCTTCTATGTACTCAATGTTATTGTTATCTTAGTGGCTCCTCATATACCTGAGACATTTAGTAATAGTTCATTATGCATTCATTAATTCAATTCATTTAGTGACCAAAAAAAGCATTATTATACATTATTGTGCAAATACAACCTAGATAAAACATTTAAAATATGATTACGTTGCCATTTTATTGTCAAAACCCACAAATCTGTACTGTGAAGTCAACAATGCACAAAATAGAGAATGCTTTCCTGTAAATGTGATGGTGAAGTTGATAAATGTAACTTCTGATGTGCTGTGCTTGTATCCGGTTGTTTTCTCATAAATAAAAGTACAGACAAAAAGACGCTTCAAAAAATGACATGTTTATTGCCTACAGGAGGTGGGGAGAGTTGGGGCTTTGTGTGGAGAGATGATGATACAAGTGCTGTTAAGCATGTCTGGCTTCAACTGAGGTGTAACTGCTCACATGTTTAATACAGCTGTAGCCTTTGCAGAAGTCCTTCATTCACTCATGTCAGCATCACTGCTTCAATATAAGAAATTATCTCTGCACGTACCAGAGCCGGCCTGAAGCATCAGACAAATAAGTAGCTTCTAAGGCCCCGAGGAGCCACTGAGGCTCCCAAGAGTCCAACTAAATAATTTTTGTGGATGAAAACCTCCTTTTTGGGGAGCTAATTGTTTATTATGTTTGCATTTGCCTCTGTTTTTTTCTTGTCCTCATCTCAGACTTTATTGTTTTAGTACAAGTGTACAACAGTGACTCACAAGCCACAGATTACAAACAGTACAGTAAAAATCTCAGCAGGAGAGGCTGACGTATCCTGACTTTCATTTCCTTTTCTGGGTCAAGCTGCAGAGACACTTGATCCTACAATCACCATAATGCATCTAAATACTATCCATCAATAGACCTCTGCTAAATGCCTGCATGTTTCAAATCAGACTCCTCCAGTTTGTGACCCGGGCTTTTTCTTAAAACTTTTACATCTCGATGAACAAGCTGTGATATTAACTGCATGATAAAGATTGTTGTTTTAAACTAGGGCTGTGTGAAATAACATCAAATTAAATACTGCTGTCATGGCCTTCACATCATGTCCTACAGTCTTTTCACTGAAAATGAAAATAATGATCTGAAAAACGATCACTTCCTCTAATATCACATCAAGTTGCAGTATCAGTCAAAACAATCACAATCAGATATATTTTCATTCACCTCTATTTCCCTTTTTCAATTCAATCTTACTTTTATATCGCTTTCTGAAATCAGAGGGAAGTAATTATATAAAAGCATGACAATTCCCAAAATTAGAGCAGGAGGCCTTCATCCAACATTTATGTAGTCATTCAGATTTTATATTATTTTTATATTCATGTGGTCCAGTTTTTTTTGTGAAGTTGTAATAGAAACTCAAAAGGTATCTTTGTGCCTTTCACTGATTTTAAATCTTTTTATCTTTCCATTTATTTATTCAGGCAGGCCCTGGTGACTTGAGATCAAAACTTTAACTCGGCTTTCATAACACAAGCAAACAGGATATCTACAAAGGGAAGATCTGTACTTTTTGTCAGAGGAAAACAAAGTCAGTACTCCCACCTACATTAGACAAACTTTCACTAGTCCTCACAGGCGAACAGTACCCTGTGTAACTGCAGTTTTGCACCTTTTTGACATTTAATTGTCAGACACAATGTAGACTTTTGGCTTCCACAATAGAAAGCCTGCTTCGTCTAATTTTAGCAGCTCTCCACCACAAAGTTCTCCTTCCCACTGAATGCTCGCTGGCTGCCTCCCCCTGTCTGTGGCAGAGGCTGGTTGGACTGAAAACCAATGTGGTGAAGAGCTGCTCGTCTGAAATCTGACAACAGAAACTTAACTCTGTTGTTACATGTAACAGATTTAAGTACAGTCCTTTAAAATCCTCTTGAGAAATAATGTAGCACCACTGTTGGTGACTGCTGGTGGCTGAGGATCCGCACCCAGTTTCATTTCACTTACTACACATGAATAAAACAAATCTGCTTAAAGTTGCTGAAAGGCAGCAAATTTTAAAGACTTTTTTGAGGAATGCTCTTCAGGAATAAATTCTTAGCATCCAGAAATAACAGACTTGCATTCCTTGTACTTGTCACTCACATTCTCTGAATTATAATTTTTAAAGAAAGATGGAAACTGAAAGTTGCTTTTCAAAGGTCAAACCAGCTGACAGGGTAAGACTTTTTAGGTTCAAGTTAAGTTGCTGCCTTTCCTCTTTGTAGTCCAATTGTCATGGTGTCACTCCAGTTTGTGGTGGCCTCATTTCAGCATATTAACAAGTGCATTAACCTGTAGTCAGTATTGTAAATTAACATGGTGTCAAACTTTACTGAAAATACTCACGATACACCGTGCATTTTAAAGGTCGTATCAACTCAGTTCAAATTGTGCAAAACCTAATTTTCATCATACTGACTTGGTGTTTCTTGTGTTTTTGAAATCATTTCCCACATCATTATCTACAGGTTAATACACTGGGAAGGAAACATTGATGCAGCATCCTTTAAATTCACGTTTCCTGGTTTGGATACTTGGCCTAGTTGGAGGCCGTCAAATTCAACATGTAAAAAGCAGATTAAAGACAACAAACCCTTCGTCCAAATGCTAAATGCTATGCAAGATAATCCTTTTCCCCAGTGAACTGCAGGATAGCTAATCACTTCCTATTGAAGACTGATAACCTCATCATGTAGCAATCACATTGCTTTAAAATCAACCTGAATGAACTTGACAGTGGAAGAAAAACAACGAACCAGGGCCAGATTTTAGACAACAGGATCTTTACATTCAGAAATCGCATGCGATGGTGGTTGTGATAATCCTGTGTAAGATACAGCAACCTCTTTGCAGAGAAAAACTGCAAAAATAACTCACCAGGGAAACCACAAACAGGTGAGAGTGTGCATTTCAGGGAACCGGTGGAAATGAATGATTTGTCCTTGATGTTATGGATACAAAAAATCTGTTTGATTAAAAAAAACAAAACAGAAACAAGTCTGAGGTGAGCAATGAATCCTCAGTGTCAATTCCTCATGGTCTCATCCCCAAAAGTTGGTTCAGGAAGGAGTGGAGGGATGAAAGCATGGATGGGTGGATGGATGGATGGACGGATGGCTGGATGATGGCGCTGGGTTAATCTCTGAGCGTCTTGGTCTCATGGGCAGTGCTGCTGTTGGAGAAATTGTACAAACTAGGCACGTTGTTTGTAGAAAAAGTATGTGAGGTGCGCTCTACAGAGACAAAATTAACAGGTCAAATGCTCATAGGTGATGGTAGTTAGACATTGTGGAAAATGTAAAAGACGTGGCTGTGGATGATGGATGATGTGTGTGAGGAGAGACGTGTAAGGGATCTGGAAAAACATTTGGGGGAAAACTCAACGGGGAAACATCAAGTAGAAAGACGAAGAAACCAAAATAATTTTGCTCAAGCATCATCTCAGAGCATGAAAAGCTTTGAGTGGACACTTCGATGTGCACTGGAGAAATAAAAGCCATCAAGACAAACTGCTTTTAAACCTAGAACATTTATCTTTTTTTCTCAAAAACTTGGTAATACTGAATTGTACAAAGTACCAATTGAAAGACTGCATGTTAGTTAGAGACAGAAAATGCCCGTAGTTCAAAAACAAAGTTGGACAAGAGACGTTTTGTCTCTACAAGAGTATCAGAGACAGGTGGAGGTTGTATTCACATATGAGATCTTAGTGCACCGGGCAAAGAAAAAAAAAAAAAAGTACAAGTACATCTTTGATGTGTGAGAAAAAATACGCCCCTTTATATCGGAGAATGGTACATTCCCCTCACAGATGTGAAAGACGCCCTGTCATCAAAGGCAATTTCATTTATGTACAGCTGTTGTACAAAATCAGAAAAACCCAGTGAGGTGAGTTTAGGAGTGAAGTATAGGCCTCAAAATGCTCACAAAGATCGACTTCATCGACGCCACCAAAACTGGAGATGTATCCCGTAGCGTTAGCGTCAAATCATGTGCAAATGAAGCAAAGCCGATACTGCCCGTCCAGGCCGGTAAAACTGATCTGACTGCGGTTTAAAGCTGAGGTTACAGGGTGCCGTGTTGTGCTGACACCATTTATCCCAAAATTATGGCTTTTTTTTTTTTTCCAAATACCGAACAGAGCAAATGCTTTGACTAATTTAACTAATTCAATCTCAAAAGTCCGGGTTTACTCAACACTACAGTGAAATGGAAATGTGCCAGATATGTTAAACACTGAGTGCATGTGCAGGCATCAACAGGGCTGGGTATCACACCTCAATACTTATTTGTGCCAATTAAAAGTCTGTTATATCGAAATATGACAAGTACTGAAAGCTGGCATCAAACGCCCAATTAGATTCTCAGACAATATATTTCAATAATTCTTCTTTGAATCAGTAAAGTAGTTGTATAACTGAATGTGTTTAGACCAGTGGTTCCCAACCTGCTCTGCTTGAGACCCCTCATCAACCTACAGCCTCTTGGCGCACGTTGTAAGTCTGAGCTTGTTACAGTTCGTATAAATAGCTGAGATTTTATTTTTGTTGTTTGCTACCCTGTTAATTATCTCAGGACCCCTCGTGTTGGTCCCAATGCAAAGGTTTGGAGCCACTGCTTTAGACAACATTAAATATTTGAGAGGTCTGGCCACTTTATACAGGATAAGGGGGGTTTGACAGTATTGTACAAAACTGTTTGTATTGTTGCAGGTATTGATACCCAGTCCCATCCCTGCATTCATTTATTCTGTTGATCCCACATTAATATTTAAGCTATTCTTAAAAGCCTCACAACAAAACCAAATGCAATTTTTTAAAACTCCAAACTGTCTCTAAACTGAAATTATCCGAACGATTTTTGCACTTTCTGACAACTCCAAAATTAGTTTGAATTTCCCCAAGTTATTCTTTCTGAGAATGGAGCAAAAGTGCATCAGCTGTTTTATCAAAAATGCACAAAGACACACTGGACTTCTACAACAACTACATATATGTATGTAAGTACATACTACCTGTGCTTATAAAGGATTTTCAGAACAATAGCTTCCTGTTTGGTTTTGCTCGTACGATGCAATGCGTCGTTTCAGAGGTACTGCTGAATGCATAGCATAGCCCTGAGTTACAACTTACATAAAGGGCTATTAGTTCTAGTCATCAGACACAAATATACAAAGTTTAGAGTCCACAGGAATCTGGTATTAAGAGGCTCCAACAACCAATTTCATCATGAGCCTTTGGTAAATACATTCGGCTCCTGGTTACAAATCATGAGCAGATTCTTCTCAGGAAGTTTTTTTTTTCCTCTGTCACCAAGAAATAAGTATTATCTTATTCTTGACAGAGCAAAAGTCGCTCATTCTGCGGAGATTCTTTGGCCAGTCAGGTGATGGGAAACGGGATGATTCTCTTTTAAGACCATAGGTGTTTGAAAGCACGACTTGAAAAGCTAAAAGTGTAAAGCGCAATGTTAGTCAATGTCAGGATTGTGTTACAATTACATTTCATGATTTAAAATATCTTTTTCAAATCAAGTCAAAGAGTGGGGGGCTAATTTGGCTGCAATGCTGACAAAAATTTGGGATTTGAGCGATAATTTGGCCTGAATTGATTTGTTTTATTATTTCATAGTGCTGCAGAAAACTCATGAGTTGCATCTTTTAAACAACACTGAGCATGAATCAGCCGAGATGAACACAATAAGTCTGCAAATTTCTAGCAGTGATCAAAGAGAGGTACAAGACCCGTATTTTAGAAGAGGAGAATCATACAAGTGAATGCGGCAGCTCAGTAACATCCACACAGCACCGTGAGGCGGCTTTCAGGTTGAGATTTGCAAGAAGGGTGAGTCAGGTGACATTATTTGAAAGTTTTTAAACATAATCCCAAACAATGTGGAAATGTGATCCAGAAAAAAGTTCGATATTAAAAAGTTAATATCCATTATTTTCACAAAGGCAAGTGTCAATCTGAAAGCCCCCTAAAACAACCTGTCATCAGTACTATCAGTGCTGTTTTGTGACCAAAAATTCAGAATTGCAGCTGTGACAAGAGATAATTTCATATTCTAGTTCCCATATGAAACACACCAATTTCGTGTTAAAATGTGTGTTACATTACTTTTAAAAACACCCAAATAGCACTTTTTAACTTTTAAAATTTGCAGTTATTTACTCAAATGTAGTTGAATAAAGTATTTTGGTGTTTCTCCACTGATTAGAATTGAAACTACGGATCTGCTTTTACAAAAATGACTGATTTAAACAAACCTTTCACATCCTCGTACCATATTCCTAACTTAGATTCAGTTGTTTGTAGTGTTACTCCTTTTGTAAAAAATACCTGTCAGTTAATTTGGGAGTGATAGTAGGTTCCAGTTCTATAGACTGACTTTAACACAACGTACAGTACGTGTTGTGGTGCAGCATTAATAGCATGTTGTGTTTTTACGTTAAAAATATCGTTTCACAGCTGTGTGAAATTAGAAAAGAAACTAGTGGATTGATCTTTCTAAAAGTTGATCGTTTACATTTGTTGTTGTAGGAGCAGAATCTACAAGCGGTCATGATCATATCTAAGGCATTAAAATAAACAAAAAAAAACAAAAAAAACAATTGACATTGGGGGTTACCATAGCAACTTCATCCCAAGCCCAACATTTGGTATCAAGCCTTTCCAAAGGGGAGAAAGAAAAAGTAAATAAAACATTTACAGTGTGCAAAAACACAAAAAGGAGCAACAAATGGGCGAATACTTCACTCCTTTTGGGTGGGTATCTCTTAGGGTTGGAGGGGTCGAATGGTGTCTGAGTTTTAACATGATCGGTAAACTGTACAGGGTCCTGTATAAAGCTGGAGGAGGGGGAGGACAGTGTTTGAAGGTGGGGTAAAAAGGGTGGGTGGGGCTCTCCCGGGCTGCACTACCTGTGGACCGGCAGGTGCAGCCCGTTGAGGGGGTTGAGCGGGTGGGGCAGGGGGGGCTGCAGCTCCAGCTGGGCCAGCAGGGAGAAGTGGTCCGAGGGGATGTGGGGGTGGGGGCAGCCGGTGATGTTGTTGTCGATGAGCCACTGGCTGTCCAGCGGTCCCAGCAGGCCCAGGACACTCATGTGGGTCTTTGAGAAGAAGATGTAATCAATCACGCCCTGCAGACACAAAAGACATTGTGGTATCATTTCAACATTTTTTTCTATTTTCTATTTATACATTTTTCAAAAAAACATTTCTTAAGCTTTAAAGGAAAAGTTTGACATTTTTGAAAATGTGCTTATTCATGTTCATGCCAAGAATTAGATGAGAAAATTGAAACCACTCTGATTAATATACTCTAAACACGAGGCTACAGTCAGGACACTGTTAGCTTAGCACAAACACTGGAAACAAGAGAAAACGGCGAGCCTGGTTCTGGTCGAAGGTAACAAAATCTGACAGTTATTGCCCCTGACCAAGAAATATTCCAGCATGTAATTCCTCTTAAAACAGCAATTTGTTAGTTTAACACTTGATTTTTTGTGCGAATTAATCAAACAAGATACAACATGTGAATTGATCAGCTTTAGAGGTGCTGGTCACTTCTGGAGTGAGCCAGGGGAGCGCTTTCCCCTCATTTCACTTTCAACTTTAGCATACAGACAGGAGAGGAATCAGTCATCTCATCTAACTCTCAGCAGGCAAAAAAGCAAATTTCCCAAAATGTCAAGCCCCACCTAAATACAGTGTTCAGCAATGTCAGCAATTTCTTTTCAGACTTTAGTCTTGAAAAGTTTCATTGAGAAAAGACTAAATAAGAAAATAATTTAGTCTTGGAGTTGTCAATCTAACAAGAATCTATATTCTGCAAGTGCATATTTATCTAAAATAGACAGTTTTGGTGAAGTTCAACAACATGTTTTGGAACAACCTCCAGGATTGTGGATGTGTTTGTCATTCTGGTTTCGGATTATGATTTATGTAGATGTTTGCGTAAGGGAAGAAACTTCTCAAACAGTAAAACTCATCCACTTGTTGCAGGCTGCGTAATTTTAATCTCACTGACGGAAGCACAAACCCACTATCGGGGAAGTCCATTAATACTGATGTAAAAACTAGGAGCAGGAAAAACACTAGTGACAAGTGCCTGCATGACTCATTAGGAACCAAAGAAGAAACCACAAGACCATCAAACAGCAAGTGCATTCTCGCCTAAAAAAGCGTAGAAAGGTTCTGCTGTGGGGTTTTGCAGCACAGCAACAGTTAAATCATAACTTAGACGATGCAAAGAGGTTTCCACTCCTGCTAGGCTCTCCCACAGAGGAAGTACTCAAAATGATACCAAACAATCCACAAGTATCTTACTGTATTACATCAGCTAGATTCAGGCTTTTAACCACTCACCATTGTACTGTTTGTTCTTTAACTTGTTCTTTAACTCCACCGACAGTTTGTGTCTGTATTCCAGTCAAATTCAAATATGAACCATACTAACTTTTGCCAGTTGCATATTTAGTGCCTCTATATGAGCCTCAGTTAAAAGGGTGATTCAGGGGCGGAGGTTTAGCTCGGTTGGTAGAGCATCCGTCCCATGCACTGAGGCTGTTAGTCCTCTGCAGCGGCCACTGGTTCGACTCCCGCCCTCGGCCCTTTGCTGCGTGTCATCCCCTCTCTCTCTGCCCCATTTCCTGTCCACTCTTCAACTGTCCTATCTAATAAAGGCACAAAATGGCCAAAAAGAAAAAAAACTTTAAAAAGGGTGATTCACACAGTTTCAAAGATAATGGGTTTAAAGTGTTTTTTTTTAAGTTTTTGGTTGAGAAATGCAGGTGATGTTTGGCATGATAGGTGTGTTTTTTCTACAGGCAGTGTGCCTGAACCCT
>JAJHUR010074045.1:0-13151 GCA_027495735.1 Lutjanus campechanus
TGACACAGACTAACATTGAAACGTAACGGCTCCGACGCCGTGGCGGAGCGGTTCCGCATGCAGTGTATTTTGCCAGTCATACATGTTGGAGCGGCTGGCATGACTTAGCAAAAACGAAAGACGGCTACTCGACCGCAGTCAGAAATCGACGTAATAAAAAGCACCAATGTTGTAAACACAGTAAAATTAAAATGGGAGTTCAACCATTACCATTGCTAGCCTAACTATGTCAGCAATGCAGCTGCATATAACGTCAATTTAGCTAGCTAACATGCCAATCGCTAGCATACTAATCGCTAACGCTAGCATGCGAGCGTTAACTGCTAGCATGCAGGCGCTAAACGCATGCTAGGCACATAGTGTACATCTTCCTGACATTAAACATCTACCTAATAGTCTATATTTCATGTACTTACTTATTCTGAGGCTCAAAAGTACGCCGACCGGACAAGCCTTCTAGTTAGCCGACTTAAAATTATGCGCCTTCCCATCTCAACCGTACTCGACCGCAGTCAGAAATCGACGTAATGAAAAGCACCCATGTTGTAAACACAGTAAAGTTAAATAGGAGTTCAACCATTGCTAGCCGAACTATGTCAGCTAAGCAGCTGCATATAACGTCAATTTAGCTAGCTAGCGTGCCGATCGTTAGCATACTAATCGCTAACGCTAGCATAACCGCATGCTAGGCAGATAGTGTACATCTTCCCGACACTAATAGACTAATAGCCTATGTCACACAGTAATCCATATTTGAATATATTCCTTATAGCCCTTATACACCAAACGCAACCACAAAGCTTCCGATATTTTTCAGCACAAATTGAAGTAAAACCCCAAAGCCTTGACGCTAGGGCTAGAATACCTTGGCCGGAGCCGCACGTCAAATTCATACACCACCCCGACCATTTTCGCGCGTAATTTACCTGAGCTTTTAGTCTTGGCGATGCCCAACGCCAGCAGAAGGATCATAAATTTCGACACTTTATCGTTTGAAGTCATCCTCCGTGTATAACACTGGGTAGATTCACTTCTCCTACTTCTTACGTACTTGACTGTGGCGGTCGGATGCACACTGATGAATCTTCCCACATGGGTTTGGGTTTTTACCTGTCGTGGAAGTTCTTAAAGCGGAAGCCTTCATTTGCTAAACTCTCGCGTGATTTGCAGGAGTTGTTTCTTCCTTGTGCAGCTTGAAGAAATTTGATCGTGTTTTATAATATGAAAACGCTGTGATTCAAATCTGAGTATGCTTAAGGACACAAAACAATACATCCGGGTTCAGAAAAGCTCACGATTTGGGTCAACATAATCACTCTCGCGAGATTTCTTCCGGTTTTTCACCTGCACTTACGTCACCTGAGGTAGGGTGCTTGTAAGCGCCAGTGTATCAAAGCGCTAGACAAAATAGTTCCCCCAAAAAAAAGAATCGGGAAAACGGGGATATTGTTTTAGAAATTGCCATATTAGTTGATTTAACGTCTTTGTCACAGTTGAAGAAATAGCTTTTAAAAAGTAAGGTTAGCAGTCAAATGGTAAAGTTTAAAACCCCATCTATTCCACTAGGATGTGTACCAGCCGCGAGTTGGCCCTCCCTTGCGACCCTACATCACACCCCTTCAGTACACACATCACCTCTTCACAAAAATAGTATCATTATTTTTTTAACTGTTTTTCTTTTTCTTTTTTTTAGATTATTTGTTGGGCGTTTGCCTATGGCTGACCCTTTGATAGAGACAGCTTAAGAGATGACAGGAAATCGGGTGGAGGGTGACATGCCGCAACAGGCCCATAGGTGGGAGTCGAACCGGCGACCGGTCCATAGCCTACGGACAGCCTCAGTACGCGGGGCGCATGATGTAATACGGGTACCCCACAATTTGTTTTATTTTTTTGAGTGAACACTGTAAAAAATAATGAGGAAAAATTGCAGCCCGTGTATATAAATAATATATAATCAAATTATATGAATAAATATATGAATATAAATCAATTATAATAAGAACATACATTAAAAATAATCTTAAATTGTGTCTCTGAAAACCTGACTGACTGTCCGTAAGGTTTTGATGGTGTTAAACCTCTACAAAAAGGATTAAGCCAATGACATGAAGCAGGGATTTTTGGTCCCAGAGCTTGATTTTTCCACTCACAGAGTAGGCTACAACAAGTCCCACACCTCTCATCAAACATGCAGCAGATGGCTGGATAACAAAGGAGTCACACAGGTGCGGCTGAGCCAGTTGCAGCAGCAGCAGAGGAGGAGGCACACACACACACAAACACAATTGTTTACCTGTTTGCTGTTATTTGTTCTTCTCAGACAAGTTGCAAACTGAGGAAAAATATATTAAAAACTGGCTATGAATGAGATATCTCTAGGCTATCCAGCAAATAAAATTTAGGCTAGACAAAGAAGGGTAGGGTGGTCACAGGTATTAGGAAGTATGGGCTGACAACCCAAAACCTGCATGGGCCCAGAGGTGGAAAAGTTGTTGTGGGCCTGAAAGGGCTGACCCACACTGGACCTGTGTGGGTTTTCTGTGGGCAGTTTGCTAGTGTGGGCTGCCAAGTGAAAGCCCGCAGGGAGCCCAAGGAAAGGTTCTGCTGTGGGCCTCACCTGGGCCAGCCCACACTAGGCACATTTAGGTTTGGCGTGGGTTGGCTATAACCCACAGCCCACAAAATCAGCATGGAGCCTGTTTGCTAGGAAGGCAGCACATATAATATATCATTGATACTTTTATATGTGAATTTGTTCCATCTCTGCAAACAAATTGAGAACAGCTTCAGACCGTGTTTACACCCAAATGTTGACAGCTGACTGCCTGGCCTTTTAAAATGCAGAGCATCTAAAAACCACATTAATTGAAAAATACTTTATGTTTTATATATTCAATAAAAGTAAATAAAAGTCTATCTAGATCAGTAAATAACTGGAATTGTAAGTGATACATTGACACGAGTAAGCCTATTGGAGGGTTTTTGAAGTTTTAGTCTGCCTGTATTTTGAGCAGAATGAACACACTCACTGTCTAAGTTATCTGAAAGTTGGGCCCCATCAGATCTAATGCAACTCCTCTATAGTGACATCTGGTGGTTTGCAGAAGATATAGCAGCCCTGCAAGACTAGGCTGGAAGCACCACCTCACTGCTATGAATACTTTTAGTCTCATATGTGTGCAAGAGAAGTCCAAGAGGCCTGCATGTTATTTATTTATTTTAACCTTATTTTAGGGTTTTTTTGCTTTTATTGTGAGAGGGACAGCTGAAGGAATGACAAAAAACGGGGTAAAGAGAGAGAGGGGATCATATGCAGCAAATTGGCCACAGGCAGGAGTCAAACCGACCGTCGCTGCATCGGAACGAGAGACTCCATATGTGGGGTGCACACACTGAACTATTGGAGCACCTGTCACATTGCCTCCATGTTATTAAATCTGTCTATTTTGATCAGAAGTGCTGCATTAGTAAATACAGATGTTTAGGATTAACTAACTATTCTCTTCTCTTCTAATGTGTGTCAAGCTTGGTAATGTACTGTGGTCAACATCTGTGCTGAAAATTTAAAGACTGATATGATTTACCCTGAGAATGGATTTCAGTTGGCATTTGTGTTGAGTTTATTTAGTTGAATTATGGCCGTTTCATGTCCTGTTTTACAGAAATGTGACTCATAAGGGCCAAACCTCTGTTACCAGCATGCGGCTTCAAGGTTTCACTCTGCTTCTTTCATGAAGAGGAAGAGCTTTGTTTTGATGTAATAAGTTTGACTCTTTATATGCTGTAACAATGCAGGTGAGAAGCTTTAAGTGGAAAATTGTACACCATCCATCCAGGAGGGGCCCAGTATTAGCAAAATGGAGACTTTCAAAGTCAAGGAAAACTTTATTATCCCCAAGGGGCAATTTGTTGTACAGCCAGCAGTCTCACACACATAAGGACAAAAAACACATCTGACATTTATGGAGGGAAGAAAATGAAACAGCACTGATAGTAAATCAAGAAAATACTACCATTGGGCCTCATGCAAAGACCGCTTGTACGAACAGATTTGTTCTTAAGTGGCGTATACAAGTGATTTAGGAGAAGTTGTGACATTCACAAATTTTCTTGTATTTCGAATTTTGACATGCAGGTAGTTGCATGAGTTTGTGGTTGTTAGTTTGTGTTATTGCTTGACTAAAGTATTTCAACACGTTTGTTTGGGGCCAAACTAAAATGACTTGCTGCATATTGAGGCAGCAGTAAACCAGCAGCTCCTGCAAGCTGCGATGGAAAATGGCTGCAGCCTTTAAGTTATATTTTTAGCGTTTTGAACAATGAACCACAACCATATGAAACCCAGTCGCAAACAGTAGCGCGATTCTTTCAGTCTGTGTGATTTTTTTTATTTCCTTTGAGCTCAGGATGTGGGTAGACTGTCAGCTGAGAGTGAACAAAGGAACTCAGACAGCATCGACACAGGATGGAGATCACCTCATTCTGCCTGATGATCTGTAAGAAATTTAACTTTTTTTTCGATGGTCTGAACAGATATACTTTAGTCAGATGACCTCTCTTTGTTCAATCAGTTGTTACTTGGTTATTGTTTCCTAGTAAGTGATCACTGGATTTGATTTAACTTTGTCATTGTGGAGAGTGCAGGCACTGAGACAATCCAGCTTAGCATCTAACTAGGAGTTCAAAAACACAGTAAGGTATAGAGTAATGTACATCTTTATAGAAAAACAGTGAGCAGTTGATTGAATGTACTAAAATAAACAGTATAAAGTATAAAGAACTTAAACAGTGCAGTAATGAGTGCAAGTAATGGCAGGAAACACAGCAGTGTAATCAGGTCACATATTTATCTTGGTTCTGTTCTCTGTATGCAGATAAGTGAGTTACCTTAATGTTGATTGTTGATGACAAAGTGAAAGTCTTTAAAGACAAACTGCAAAAGTGCAGTCTTACCAAAGTTTAGTTTATCGTGACCACAATTCTAGCATAAAACCCACTTATGAACCCATTTTCATTCAATTGTCTCCTTTTCATGTGCACACATCACGTTGTCTCAGAAATTGTATTTATAATGGACCCATGACTACAGTAGAAACACTGCTGGATTTTCACAGGAAAACAGTGTTGTAGAATCTCCCAAACAATGGAAGTGAATGGTGACCAGTTTTCAAATGTACAAAAATGTAAAATCATAACCACCATCGTGTGTGGTGAGACATGTGCAGAGGGAATTTTGAGACCCACAGAAATCGTTAATGTCAATAATATCTTCCTGCCCTTTATATATTGTATGACCTTTGCTCTTTGGTTTTCCCTGTATTATCATCATTGTTATTATCATGATTACTCTTGCTCTATGTTCTGTGGTATCTGCTTCCTACTTATTTTTGTGTTTGTGTATTTTGGGTATTGTGGGTTTATGGTTTTCATGAGTGGGTTGGTAAAAGAGAGGCTTTATGTATATATTTTGTATTGTGATTGTGTCTATTGCAGTGGTTCCCAACCTCTTTTCATTGGAGCCCCACCCTTGTTAGGGGTGTTGAGTAAATTAATAAAACAAAAGGTGGACCCAGAAGAGGCAGAATTCAAAGGAGATTAAACAACGAACAAAAAGTAACAAAAGCTCAGGCTTACACGAATAATGTAGCTATCCAAAACACAAAACTGAAGAGAACACAGACAGGGCTCAGGAACTCTACACTACAGACAACAACAAACTGGCAAAGACACAGAGAAGCATAGGGACTAAATAGACAGAACTAATGAGACACTGATGGACAGACAGGTGAAACACATGACAATCAAAAAGAGTGGGAAAAAGACAGGACAGGAAGTAAAGACAAGACACATAACAGAGAACCAGGACTAGAAAATAAAACAGGAAATAACCAACAAAAACTCCAAACCATGACACTGCTTGTATCTAAGGAAAGCTGAGACTCCCAGCCTGCACACAAACGCACACATACACCAAGAGAATAAGCAATTAATTACAAATAAACATCAATTAAATTGTTTGAAGAGAAAGAAATTTTTCTTTTTAAATAGTGATGTGAGCCGGACTGTGGTGAAAAAAAGCACGATTAATGCACAAACTTTTCGCGGCTCCTGGCTGCATCCGCGTCCCTCAATACCACAGCAATTTTAAAACGAGTTGCAGCTGTCAATCATACACACACATACACATGGGGAAATAGGGCCCAGGTTGAAAAATACCAAAGTTATCCTTTAATGGACGCACATGTCAAAATATTGCAATATCATTTTTAAGTCTGCCCGTGAATAAACATGGAAGAAGAAGTTCACGAAGGTCCTGTGAAGGGAGTCTGTGGGATTGCAAACTGGACTGAGCTGGTCTCTGGCTCAGGAGCACGCTCCGCTCCATATGGAAGCACACCTCTAAAGCGCCTTTGTGCCTGACAAGGACCTTCAAAACTGGAAGCATTGCAAGCAAATTAAAAGATGATTGCCTTGTTTTTTTCTCATGAGGATGTCCCAATGTGCTCCATGCGTGAACAGGCTGAGTGATGTGGCACTTGTTTGAAAAAACACTCATCGTGGTTCTATTTTATCAAAGTTTTGTGTAGCTACTTGCTTAACTTCTAACATATTTTATCTGGTCAAAATGTGAAAGGGACTTTGCACCCCTACTCCCCGCAACTGCCCTGATTATGAGATAAAAATGTCTTTCATTTTCTGTTTGCACCACCAGCAGCCACGCTGACCATCCATCCTGACAAATCTCAGTTCTTTCGCTATGAGGACATCTCTCTGGGTTGTGCAGCACCAACAAACACCAGCAGCTGGACACTGAGGAGAAACACCTCCTCTAAGACATCTCAGCCATGCAAGGGTGGCTTTGGAGACCCACGTATCGACTCCTGCATCCTTAGGAATGTCTTCCCATCAGACACCGGAGTGTACTGGTGTGAGTCTCAGCAGGGCGAGTGCAGCGACCCTGTCAACATCACAGTGAATCGTAAGCTAGCAAATAAGCTTGTGTTTTGTTTCACCTTGTGTGCTTTACCAATTTGACATGGGGACCATAATTAGTTCACTTATCTGATGCCAGTGAACTCTTAAAGGCATAACAGGCAACCGTTTCCTTAAAAACAATGCGTACACCCATATAAACATAATCCCTTTCAATCATCACTCTTGACTCACTAGAAATTTGTGGGGGGTGGTTGTACCTGTAGAGAGCTCACATTTTGCCAACCCAAAACGTAGGCATTTGATGTCCTGGGACGTTCTGGTGCAGCTTGGACATATCCTACAAATTATACCTTTAACAGTGTGGGTACAAATCCACATGGTACATAATTTAATGGTACATAAAATTTCAGAGGCTGTCACAAGTGGGCCATGAGGAGTTCTACTACCAAGCAGGACCACAATGGCACTTCTCGGTGTGACTATCACCTATTTTGAGGGCTTGCCGTAGTTTGGTGCTACTAAAGCGGATCAGCCCAAGCCCATGGAAATGTGCCAATAAGCAGAGTTGGTGGTTATAGTTGAAAGCTGCAGCGTTGCAGTCAAGACCACCGAAACCAAGACCAGAGTGTAACAAGACCGAGACAAGACCAAGACTTTGAGGGCTTGAGACCAAGTCAAGACCAAGACAGTTACAGTTACAGCTAATTAATACAATGCTTAGCTTGCTGCACCAGTACTCCTGCTGCTTCTCCGACCGCCTCTACTGTAGGTATTACACTGATTATAGAGAAGTGCCTATACAACCACACTTCAAATAATCTGAACTATCCCTTTAGCTACAAACTACTGCAAATATCTACAGTAACCCTAAGGTAAAAGCTTTCCATGTGGGAATCACAAGAGTTACAACAGCACTTGTCCTCAACCATAAAAACACTGACACCTGGTTTGGTCTTCTATATTTCAGCTGGTGCTGTGATCCTGGAGAGCCCTGCACTTCCTGTGAAGGCGGGAAATAATGTGACCCTTCGCTGTTCCTACAAGGAAAGATTTGCAAAGAATCCTACTTCTGATTTCTCAGCTGCGTTCTACAAAGACAACGTTTTCTTCCGTAATGAGTCTGCAGGAGAGATAATCCTTGAAACTGTGTCCGAGTCTGATGAAGGCTTCTACAAGTGCAAACATCCCAATAAGGGAACATCACCACAGAGCTGGCTGGCAGTGACAGGTGACGTCATGTTCTGCTTCTTATGTGTATGATGGGAGTTAGTATTGCAAACATCCCCTGCAGAGAGCTGCTGTAGACAGAAATCCCTACTGTTCCACTGGCTTCTGTAGCTCAAAATCCTGATTCAGCATTAATGCTGTTGACCTTTTCCAGAAAATTAAACTTGTTCTTGTAGTTAAAATTAAGGCAGAATGTTCGCCAAAAGAGTTGGTGTCTGTTGATGAGTCTCTGTCCTGCTGTTTGATCGTCCATAGGCATGTCTGTATTTTTGAGTCATGACATTTAGACAGAAGTGCTGGCACTTTGTTGAAATGATGTTCGTTAAAGGCCCCTAAAAACAGAAACACCGAGTAAACAAGAATCTTAAATCTTTCAGTAAATACTACCAGCTGTATCTAAACATATATTCTTACTGATCTGAGACATGTGGCACAGATTTTATTTTAACTCACCCACTGTGACATGGAGTGGAACTGTGTTATATTTATATGTGTTTTTGTTTAGTCTTTATGCAACTTTATCTAATATCAGAACTGATTATGTGTCATGTTTGATGATTTTCTTCCTCACAGCTCAGCCTACAGTTGACTCTGCTTCTCCTCTCATGTCTTGGCTGAGGGTGCCGTGCACCAGCGTGCTCTTCATCCTCTACACCATCATACTCATCCTGTGCATATACATGTACCGAAAGTGGGCTCAAGGTAAGAACACTTCTGGAGAGTTCTGATGATGTCTGTCTGACTGAAATACGTCATTTATTATATAATCATGGGGGACACGCCCCTTTTCACTTGGCGCCCCAATCACAGTCCTCTGCAAGCCCGCCCTCACACACACCCACAAAACTGAGATCCAGAACTGACCTGCTACTCGTAATTATCTCTAAATCAAATCTGCACCGCCCTGACCCATTAATATAAGCCCTGCGACCCGACCTGCGATTAAACACATACAGTCACACAATTGTGTTCTCAACTGGTGCAGCACCTGTGCTCCTGCAGCAGTAGATGTGTTTCCATAGTGACAATGAGCTTCGTTTGCAGCTATCAAAAGCTAATACTTTTTAAAACTTATTACAAGCAGCAAAGCCACAGATAACATTATTCTCAAAGTCTTTGAGCTTCACCAAAATCATCCCAAACATCCAACTTGTCCTTTGACAATGAATTGTCCAGACTTTGGTGTTCTCCGCTGCCTGTATGTCCTCAGTTTTAGCTGTCAGCTAGTCTACATCGCTGTCAGATCAAACAGTGATGTCCCACTCTTTGGCAGGATGTGGGGTCAAAGGTTTTGTCATAGACTTTGACAATAAAGTCCTACCAGCTGATTTGGTTTGATATCACTGTATTACCGAATATAAATGAATTAATATAAATAAATACACTAGTTCCTGTCAGGATCCTGGAGGAATGATGACTAAGATTTTCCAGTGAGCTGATTGGTCAGTAGTTGGACTGTTCGTCGGAGCTTTAACTCCTGGTCGTACAGCATAATGTTGGTTACCATGGTGACATTCATCTAAATACAAAGTGGGCCAGCCTGAGGTACCTGAAAACCACAGTCAGAGCCAAAGCGAGCCAGTGAACCCACAGTCTGATAAACGCCTCATATAGAGGCCAACAGGGTGGAGCCTGCAGCAAAACAGAGCTGGTTGTCACGGCAACAACACCACAATAACGTCGGTACAGTAAAGAGCAGGAAGTGAGATAAAAGATAAAAGTTTATTTGGTGTGACTGTCTGAGCGTCAGGTGAAGTGGCAGCTCTGTGACAAAGCAGGAAATTTAACCCATTAAATCCTGAAATTAAAACTCAAGACTTCTTCTTCTCTGTTTGTTTGTTTGTTTGTTTGTTTTTACAGCTCGAGCCGATGCTAAACAGAGAGTTTCTGATCTCATACCAGAATGAAGAACAGGAAGAAGAGGAAGAAAAAAATGCTGTATTTGCTCATTTTTATCACCTCTTAGCTGTTATAATCCTATTATAATCCATATTATGGTCTTATAAAGTTTATTTAATATTCTTTCTGCACAGATTTAACTATCAGATAAGCTTTTATATTTTATTATTGAATTCTTATTTTAATTATCTTTCATTAAGGAGCTGACTTTAATCTTTTTCAAGCATTTTAAAGATACATTTATGATTATTATACAGTGTTTTATTGTCTGACTCTGTTTGTGTGGTGTGTTTAATAACCC
This sequence comes from Lutjanus campechanus, assembly GCA_027495735.1. Taxonomy (NCBI): domain Eukaryota; kingdom Metazoa; phylum Chordata; class Actinopteri; order Lutjaniformes; family Lutjanidae; genus Lutjanus; species Lutjanus campechanus. The sequence goes on from JAJHUR010074045.1 coordinate 10,367, forward strand.
TGATATTTCTGAACTTTTTTGCACTTTGAATCTGATTGGCTGCAGACTAACAACTCCTCCCTCTTTAACATGGCCTCTCATTGACTCAATCTGATGAAGGTTTTGTACTGAACTGCCGCAAATAAAAAGACAGTTTATAAACTCAACTTTTGCAGTGTTGATTTTACACAAATTCAGTGTATATGTATGTATTTATGATTATTATTTTCCATCTATTATAACATTTTGTAGATGTTCTTATAGGAAATATCTGGGACAGCCACGGCCCAACACTGCAGGAACTGGGAAACTGTATTTTAATCAAGAATTTTACAAAATCATCATTCACATGTCAGAGATTTCAGTGCTCAACACAATAACTGGCTTATTATTTTTTATATCAAAGTGTTTGAAATCTGAGTGAAAAAGTTATTATATTTTAGTTATTTCATTTATATCTGAGAGCCAAAACATTTGTTCATACAATCCTTTATAACTGAGGTCTGTAGTGACACTGCATCTATATAATGCAGGATAAGACATGTATTTATTAATTCCAGAATATATTAATAAATAATGTTTCAAACATATTTTTGTCCAAGTTTTTACAATAATTTAGAGGCATCTGAAAGTTTTAAAAAACTGTGTAATCTGTCATATTTTATTACTAGAATTGTATTTTTGACTCCACTACATTTGACAGACACGATGATCTTATAGACCATGATGCATTGCTGTAGATTAAACTAAACAACACTATAATCAGAATCAGATATACTTTATTGATCCCGGGGGGAAACTGTTTGCATTACAGGAGCTCCTCAGTAGAAAGATATATCATATAGTGCATTGAGAAGTGAAAATATAAAAAAATATATAGAGTAACCTGTCAGATATACACAGATACAAAGTGGCAAAAATAGATAATAAACAGAATATACAGAGTAAAGGTGAAGGTTTGTACTTTGCTCATAAAACGTGACATGAGCTCAACCTTTCAACAGTAAAATGAAACATACACATGAATGCAGCAGTGATATTAATCCAAAGTAATCAGATATGATAATAAAACATGGACACATCATTTTACATTTTACTGGTGATAGTTGATGATATATACTTAATAACAACAGTGCCACCATGTGGTCAAACCTGAGAACAACATCTCCAGCAGACGGTGAATAAAGAGGTAACATGTCTCATACACACCTGAAAAACTTCAGGGAATTCAGTTCTTTTCAAATCATTTTTGACATTTTCACAATGGAATATTTTTAATGGTTCTATCTTTGAGATTTTAATGCACAACATTAATATTAATATAGCAGAAAACAACTGTTTGCAGTATAAAAATATCCTGGTGTAACGTTGTCCTGAGCAGAGAATGAAGTCACGCTGCCTCTCATAATAAAGTTAGAATCTAAAAAATAATAAGAAACTTTCTCAAAATAAAGAGTTAGTATCTTATAATAATGAGAAACGTTTTCAAAAATGTCTTTTTTTATTATTAACACAAAAACACAGCAATACAGTACAAACTCTCGTAGAGGTAAAACACAACTATTTCAGAAATGTCTTCTGTAGTACAACAAGACAAACAACAAACAAACTAGGAGGCAAATAAATTATAGCTTAATACAAACTATAAAAAAGTAAATACAATTTAAAGGCAGTTATTAAGAAAATAATCCCAGTGAGGACATGAGAGATTAAGTGACAATAGTTACTGGTGAAGATACAGATGTATCAGCTGTCAGACTGACTGATACAAACATCTGTAAAAACACTTATTTTAAGAACAATTTCTTCCTTTAGATCTGGAAACTTTAAAATAGCTGATTACACTGCTAACACTGTTTGTTCTACTGGGTGAAATGGTCCTTCCATCCTGAGAGTAGTCAAACATTATGTATTCAGAAAAAGGAACTAAAAGAATCAGTCAGCTGCAGGCCTGTAAAAACTCTGACCAATCCCTGCCATTCGGGCTGAATGGAAAGGAACCAATCAGATGCCTTCATGTCTCCTGCTGCTCCTGCCCCCCTCTGTCCCTCCCCACGTCATCACGTTTCACTGTTGCCGGAAATATTCATCACACTCCTCAGCAGAAATACCAAGTTAGCAGGAGAATAAGTTCATCAGAGTACTGTAGCAGAAAAAATGCAGCCAAAATACCACTTCCAGCGTTACTTGTAACGGTTCGTCCTGCTAAACAGGCAAAGAAAAGAAAGCCAGAGGCAGAAAAAGGCTGAGATGAAAAAGTCTCGGGATAAAACTAGAGGACAAACCAGAGTCAACATCGGTGTAGCCTTTGAGCGGTGGAGACAACTGAGACATCTGAAGGGCCTGAAAAGTGATGCAGAGGTTGCTGTGTTTCTGTTGGACAGGTAATTATTTGTTTTGCTTCAGGGGGATGTGTTATTTTCATGAAATAAGTAACATTTGCCAACTTAGCAGCTTCTGTAGCTCATATTAGCCCAATGCTAAGATTAGCTTCTCTGTCGGTGTACGCTGGTGGTCGGGTTACATGCTGTCATTCCGACATTTCGCAATTCCGACATACTGCGATTTCGACATATCACCATTTAGACATATCACCATTACGAAATACCGCTATTCCGACACGAAAACGTCTCACCATTCCGACAAGGCTTTCCTTGTAATGAAATGTGCGTTACTCCCAGTGTGTGTGTCTGTGTGGGGCAGGGGCACTGTCCGGTGCTGAACTGAAGAGACCCTGCGTTTTGCTTCTGTAAAGGAATAAATATTTGCTTTCCACAACACAATTTGGTAAAATGCCAAAGAATGA
>JAJHUR010074046.1:0-15417 GCA_027495735.1 Lutjanus campechanus
CCAGTCACTGAAGGATTTTATCAAATCCCTATATTCAGATTCCTGTCCATTCCTTATACAAGCTACAATAGCAGTGTCATCTGAATGTAACAATCACACACAGTTTTTGTCTCTCAAAGGTGGCTGACATTGTCAACGTGCTTCCTGAACTGACCAGATGCAGGCTGGACCCCGACAACATGCTTGGCATTGTGGGTATTGTGGGCACATTTCTCAACCTGCTGGTCGTGGTGTTAGTGTACATCTACACACCCATCTGACATCCCAACACGCAAGCTGTGTGGAGAGAACTATGGTGAGGATGCTGACCGATGGATCGGATGGACACATGGGACATCACCTTATTGACAGAGGGCTGGAAAGACAACCAGAGGAAAGGGACAGCGTGCTTTTTGTTGTAGCAATACAACATAATACAGACCTGTCTTATAAGAAGCATTCTCTGATATTGTTTCTGTTGAGAATAATTTACTGGTATTCAGTCTTTCTAGATGCAGGAAAAATCGACACAATCACAGACTGTACTTTCACACTGTATGTGCTTGTTTTCTGCCTGTTTGACACTCTTTCTTTTTTTTTTTTAAATAAATCTATATTTATGTAACCAGTCTTTGTACTGAAATAGAATGAGAGACCAATAAACAGTTAGACCAATATCCTATGTATGGGCCTTTTAAAGCGATATTCCACCTTGTGAGAATAACCGACTCAGTATGTACTCACCACTATGCCGATGTGATGTTTCTCCTAAAAGTCCAGGATTGTTTTGTGAACTGAAGACCTTCACCCATCATCACATCGGCATAGTGGTGAGTACATACTGAGTGGCTTATTCTCACAAGGTGGAATATCGCTTTAAGGAGGATGGTAAGTAAGCCACAGACTCTGCTTAGTGAAACCAAGAAGAACGGATTTATTACACAGCCACAGAAATATAACTGAGAATTCACATATTTTACTTTAACTTGGCCAACAATAATAACCCCCCCCCCCTTTTTTTTAAGAGCTCTTTCGATATTAAATCAAAATAAAATGAAATAAAACTAGAAAAAAATGTAAATTATCCACCCCTCAATTCTTTTGTTATTGCCCGGGTAGTATCTCATCCAGTTCAATACATCTTTTAGTTCTTGTTTATTTCCTCTTCACATGCAAATCATCTTTTTCTTTCCTCCATAAGATTTTTCTTGAGTTTAGTCAGTTCAGTCAAGTCTGTAAGTTCTGTTGTTTTTTGTTTTGTTTTGTTTTTTGTTTTTTTTGTTTTTTCTTTTTCAGTTAACTATGTAGTTTTAATTCAGTTAGGGGCCCCTTTTTTATGTTTTACTTAAGCTTATCTGCAATCCAAGTGGAGATCTGGTACATCTAAGTCCAGCGGCGCCTCCTCTCTGACTCCCGACACGTGATAGCAGTGGTTGTTTTCCTCCCGCTCGCGTTAGAGCCTCTCTCAGAAATCGACCAGAAGAAAAATAAACATCCTGCACAACATACATTTACCTTCAGTTAATGTCCCATTTCTTTAGTGCGCGGATTTATATCAAAGTAGTACAGTTTCCTTCTAACCTGTCATTAGCTTGTTGCTGACTCAAATGTTCACAACAAACTTGAAAAAAAAATTCACAGGGCAATAGTTTCTGCTAGCAGTAATATCTCACATCTCATATCACTTCTCAGAAAATTCACACAACACACGTTTTACACAGTGCATCTGTTTTAGTCACACAAAACACGTTTCTCAGGTTGGCTTTTTTTTTTCATCCGCGTTCATTAACTGAGCATAAGCTAGCATCGTTTTTTCAAGCTAGCACTGAAAAAAAAAAAACACTCACCAGAGAATTTTCATCCAAAACACATCTATTATTGATCCTAATTCATCCTCTCAGTATCCTGGAACAAGGTAATCCTCTTCTGGACAACTTTAACACTTAACTTAAACAAGTAAAAATAAGTTTTCCCCACACAGCCCGTCGTGCGCCGCTGGACTCCTTTCGTTCTTCTTCTCTCATACTTGCCTTTTCCCTCCCTCTTTCTCTTCCGTATCGCTGCTCCCTACAGGCGCATTTTGCAGACACTTAGCGCCACCCTCTGGTCTTTTAGCCAAACAGCAACAATAACTCTACCATTCAATTTAACTGGGCAGGGAAAGATCAGGGCAGCAGCCATGGGCTCTGGCTTCTAAGACTTACATCCCTGGATATCAACCAATATATTAAAAAACATTCAGCAATACCAATTCATGTGATTGAGTTACATTTATTTGACAATTAAGTTTGCACACAGGAGGAAAAGGAAAAAAAAAAAATATATATATATATATAGCATGAGAGACTTTCACAAGTCTGCCTTCTTGGACCAGAAAATGACAATTACTTTAATTAAATTAGTTTAAATGTAACCAATCCCTGTGAATTTTGTGTGACCTTGCAATTTTATCCAAACTGCAACTTTTCTACAAATTTGACCAATCATCATTGCTCCCTGCGAGTTCTACCAGTCGTAACAGTCCCCTGTACAATGAACTGATTCAATGTTTTATTATTCACATTCTTCTGCATTCATATATATTTTTTATTTTATCATGGGTACTGAAAAAACACTTTTGTCAGTGTTACTGACATTTACCAATACTCTGTGCACCTCAATATATTATAATTATGTGCTTGCTCTTTTTGATTGTGTTTGAACTCCAAAAAAGTTTTTGTAATACTGAGCCTTTTTAAAAAGTTTACTTCAAACACTCGGAATGGAGTGCAAAAATGCTGGAGGAACTGAAATAGAGAGAAAAGGACGTGACTTATTAAAATCAGTTAACAACGGTTTAATGGAATATGTTTATTTACATTAATATTTACATAGAACTGCAGAAAAAAACAGATATGTCGACAAATTCCTACATAAAATGTATGTCAAACATGAGATGACAGGACATTTTTCTTTTTTGACTCCTACTTATTACAGATATGTCCACAGAACTCCAGACACAGGACATCCTGAATCCTGACAGATAAATACATAAATACTAGTGATTAGTAATTTGTTCATATGCACAGAAATTGTGTAAATGTAAACACTGAAGCAAAAGCTAACACGTTATTCTTTCCAGCTTGAATCCTTCTCTCTGATATTCAAAGAAAATAAACCTATAATGATATTAAAACACCATAATAATATGTATATTTTAAAATCTTTTGTTTGTTTAAGGTACAGGAGTGGTATAATTATTTGGATTATTGATATCGGGCAGTATTTGACAGCTGGTGATGATGTCAATCTTCTCGGACACAGCCTTCAGGTCGTCCAGGATTAATCTGATGCTGTGGGAGGCGTTGATGATGGCGCTCTGCGAAGCGTTCAGTTGAGCTGTGGCACTTTGCACCTTTCACAGAAACAATCAGAGTCAAACGACTGCTACAAAACTACTGAAATTAAGCCATTAAGCCACATCTAAACAGCTGTGACAAGATGCTTATTGTAGGATTGTTGTTAAAGGGACAGTTCACCCCAAAATCAGAGATACATATTTTCCTCTTACCTGTTGTGCTATTTATTTGTTTTGGTGCGAGTTGCGACTGTCGGGTTTTGGGGATATCAGCTGTGGAGACGTCTGCCACTCATGGTGCCAAAAAAGTACATTTTAAAAAACTCAAAAGCAATAACTCTTTCCAGAAATCATGATCCAGTTACTCAAGATAATCCACAGACTTTGTTGTGAGCAGATTCATGTTGGAACTACTTTCTTTCCGTGCATGTTTGATTTTGGGGTGAACTGTCCCTTTAATGTGAGGGAAATAACCATTTCAATTCACAGAAGAGTTACAGGAGACAAAGATATTATCATTTTCCATGTACTTCTTCATGACTGCCATGTGTTCTATCCTTTCTAACTTAAGGCCTCTGACATTATCATAAGTTTACTTTGTCACATCCATCCTAGAGGCTACATGTTTGCATGAGAGTATTTTTTTTTCTGTACTATGCAGCACTATTCAGATTACTTTTCTTGCACAGAGCAAAATGTTCGGTGCACAAATATTCCCATTCAGTGCAGTGGGCTCTGTACTAATGGTGGACTACCTAAAAACTTGGTATTTCACCCAGAAGCGGTGCCTTACGTCCTGCCTCACACAGACTGTTTTGTGTCTGGTGCGCGTTCTCGTTGGTTTGCTCTGGGTCGTCACTTTTAAGATAACAGACAAAACAAGACATTTAAAGGCATCACCTTGAACTTGAAACTGGGATGGATATTTTCTGCCATTTTCTGCCATTTGATAGAAGTTGTAGCTCCTGATGCCGATTAACTTTAGTTCCTGATGTTACATGATAACCTCTAATAAATAGAACAATAATTACAGGGGCGAGTAAAAGGTGACTTTGGGCAAGCAGATTTCTAACACACTTGCCTGACTGGGCAAATGGAAAAAATACAAACAAACGTTGAAACCTGTGCAAAAGACCTAATACCCAAGTGTAACTTCAAACAAAGACGGTTTTTTATGCTTATGTTTCCGTTTTATATACTTAATTTTTACTCCTTATACTGCTGGCCCGTATAAATTCTCCAACTGACCATCATCACATTATACTGGAAATATTGCTAAAATATATTGACATTTAGATGGACTAAATTATGTCTACTCAACAACACCTGTATTCTGATGTAAGTTAGTATCTTGCACAAAACAGACTATCAATTTCCATATACTGTACACAGGCGTGAGATCAAATATACAAACATGAATAGTTTATTCTGTATGACTTCCTACTTGACATGCATGAAATAAACTGATGGTCACCGTCTCACCAAAGCATGCACTGCTATATCCTGCTAAACCACGCCCATCCAGGTGAAACACCAAGTTCTTAGGGAGTCCCATAGTAATGGTGCAGTATACAGGGCAGTTTGATATTTGTCTACTTTAAAGCTACTACAAAGAGTTTTTAAATCGTTAAGAAATGTATTACTGATGTCATATATGGCCTATATAAGTTAACAAGAACATCCACAGAGAGGTTGTTCACACAGGGCCTCCAAAATCAATAAAATATGAAAGTTCTTTGTAGTAGCTTTAAACATTTGATGAGACGTGTCCTGAGTCAAACATATCTGCATACCTCTCTACTGGCACCGCCATAAACCTGCCGTAGTGTCTGCCCCACATCAGAGTACAGCCGGCAGTTAGATTCCTGCAGCTTCTGTTGTAAAAGGGTCTCACCTGGAAACAGAAATACATACAGGAATGACTGAAATCCAAACCAGACTGGTTTTCCATCATGTCATTGCTCACTTATGCATTTGTTCAAAGCCAAGACTAACATGCCTGAGCATGAGCTACAATTGTCAAAACCGATCATTTGTCATTGCAACTACCAAATTTTTTTAGTTAATATATTTTAAATTGATAAGTACATTTCGACTATAGAGGCTTTTTGACCTTTGTGACGAGATACTCTAAACTCCACTTACCAGCTTTTTCATCACTTTCACCAGCATCTGAAATGCACTGGTTTTTAATCAGCAAATTCATACATACATGATAATAGATCCCATTGAAAGCTATTAAGAAACGGCTAGTAAATGGACCTTTGAGTTAGGAGTATTCTATCAGGCAATAAGTATTACCACTGGAATATTTAGGATTCAAGGCCAAGGGTTTATTATTAGTATTTATTATTATTATTTGTCTTATACTGTGTCTAAAATTGAGCTGGAATGAGCTTGAAACAGGGAACTTGGCCCAATAACTGGAAATGATGTGCATGAGTTTCCCAAGAAATATGAGCCAAATCAGCTCATGGTGGCACTATAATAAATGCCCAAAAATGCAGTTTTGGAAAGGCCACACCCCATATACCTTAAATCTGACTTGAAATGTGACACAAAAGTCCAGCTCAACGTGATCTGCAAAAAAACCTCTTGGACCATAAAGGTCTGCCATGATGTATTTTTTTGTTAATTAGTGACATCTATTTTTTGATGATGACTCTATCAACACCATATTGATGCTTGTGGCTACATTTATTGTTGTACTTATGACCAGTATTCCTCACCATATGGCCTGTGTGTGGGGCTTGGTCTGTCTTCCACTACGGACTGTATGGTAGGATGGTCTCTGACTACTATAAGAGGAGGCAGGTCTCTCCTGAGTATCTGGGCGCTCTCCTGGCTCACTGTGGACACTTGGTCTGCCTGCTGCTCCTCACCCTCGCTGTCAGTTTCAGATGCCTCCCCAGGAACCTGACAGCATCCAGGATCACAGACAAAGCAGATAGTAAGTCATGACAGGTGGGATGGAGACATTAGCTGATGATTATGAACACACATTTTGGCGCAGGCGCATGCCTGCAAGACAACCTTGACTCCGGCCGTGGCAGCCTGAGGAGGAGGCATGGAGGTGATGTAGACTTCATCATCAGAGTCTGTCTCAGAGGCCTCGCCCTGCACCACTATCTGGTACCTGCTGGACATGGCTGCCTGCACACACACACACACACACACACACACACACACACACACAAAAAGGAAACTTTGTTATTTGCAGCAAGACACAAAAGGCAAAATGTAAAAGGAACATTAGGCAATTTCAAGGACATTTAAATGCAATTAAAATAATTAAACAGAAAAAAATAGGATAAAACAGGACATCGAATTAAAACAACTGAGAGCTGCAGCAAAGGCACATATTTTCTAGCTAACGTTACATGGAAACAACTTAACGTTATGTGTTGGTACTGTACGTAAATAACGGTGAGTGATGCTGGGAACAGACGTTTACCTATGCGAGAATCTATAATGTAATGTTAGCTAAAAGCTCAATGTTAAAACATACAGTTAAAATACAAGAACTGTGAAACCTTCTCTGTGGTGTCCAAAACACAAGTCACATGAGCAGTAAGGAAGTGCCTGCTACAGCTATGGTCTAAATGCGAACCCTTGATAGGAGAAACTCTCGCGAGAAACTCTCGTGCTCTCTGTTCCGTCATAATGTACTAATTTAAAGAATTTTCTTTTACAATGTGACAGCGCCGTGGTTTAAATCTCGATTGGTTTAAGGACAGAAAACAGTTGGTTCGGGTTCGGGAAAGATCATTGTTTCAAGTATATCAATGATCACTCTCGCGAGATCTTTCGCGGGTCTGGGGTTCCTTTCTAGATCTAGACACAGCAGTGGCTTGTTTTCCAACACCCAATCCGATCTGAGCTATCATGTCACATGATAAGTGACGTTTCATAACGCGATTGGAAGACGTGCGCCATATTCAAGAGTTTGTTTGTAAATATAACCGGCGTAGGGCGGATTTTAACGTGATGGGTTTTTAAACTCCAACTTACGAGGTTTAGTGGCATCACTTGAAAACAACATGTCATAATACTGGCTGCATTCTATATTTTCTTGTCCTTGTTTACTGATGAACATGTAACCCACCGTTTGCGGCTGCTTTTCACGATATTCTGGGACTTGACTCCCACTAACTCCGCCTAACTGAATTCTGAGGAGTACCCGGCATTTATATCGAGCGCAACTGTTTACTTCGTGTAGCCTACAGTTATTTGACAGGTACAGTATTTAACGGTTCTCTCTGTTTTTATGTAGATTAACTGCAAGCTATATCATACATACATGGATTGCTTTGTTTTCGTTCTCTCTCATATACCAAGAGCGTGAAAAACTAGTTCGCTTTATCACGGCTTGAGCAATGTTGCTAGGTAACAACACTAGCTAACCAGCTTTTTGTTGCTAGCCATGTAGCTAGCTTCTGAAAAGGGGTTTCACAGTTAACTTACTATCAAAGCTAACTAGGTGAACAAAAACTGTTTAACTAAGTGTTTTATTTGGTTGAATAATGTTGCCTTTGTGTGTTTGTCAGGAATGGCAGACGAATCCCTGTTCGACTTTCTCCATATGGAGATCGTGTCACATGTTTACAAGGAGCAGCAATCCAGCAAAGGAGAGCTGGACAACAAGGTGTGTGCAATTAAAGCATGAATCAATCAACTGACAATATTCAGAAACAACCTGAGCACTGAGTTCCACTGGGGTCTGGAATCACCTTGAAGCACAGCTTTCACTATCTAGTATAAATCATGCTAGCTAATCAGTGTTTTGTGTCTTATAGTTTCTGTATTTTTTGTGTAATTGTTATTCTTACATATGCATCTGTGGGCCTCAAACGACACTTCATTGTACTTGTACTATCTGTCTATCTGTCAACTACAATATGAACTTGAATTTCTTCGCTTCAGGACAGAGCTGCCTGTGTTTCTGTCCTGGAAGGCATGGGCTTCAGGGTGGGACAAGGACTCATTGAGAGGTATGTGCAACAGTATATACTGTGTGACATGCATCCTCACTTATGTTAAAGGTAGAATCAGTGGGATTTGTCTGAGCTGTTCCTAAATGCTCCAGAAAGATAGCCGATTGTTGTGTCTCAACCTGAACGTCAGATACTGAAGTTTTGGGTTGGTAAAGCACCCCGAACACAGCAAAATAATGAAGAAATAAAGAAAATACAGGCAGAGAGCAGGGTCTGTGTAGATACAGCCCCCACCACACATTTCCAGCAGGTCATAAGTGATGATTGAAAGGGATTGTGCATGAATATGTATAGTGTTTTATAGGAAAATATTGCATATAATACATTTTAAATGCCTGTGTTAATGCTTGCTCTGTCTAGGTTGACCAGGGACTCTCCCAGCTTCAAGGATGAGTTGGATGTAATGAAGTTCGTCTGCAAAGACTTCTGGACAAAAGTGTTCAGGAGGCAGGTTGACAATCTCAGAACAAATCATCAGGTATGCAGTGTAACACAGTGCAGACTGTTGCCAAGATTACAACTATAAAGCCAAGACACACCCTGCTTTTGATTTTGTGTTTATGGGTTTACACCCACTTTATTCAACTGCCACTCCGTGGGCCTCATCCAGCCGAAAAGCAACCGCCAAGTGGCCTAGTGTAAATAAATCTGATGTTTGACAAAATAAGTAATCTATATATGTATAGTGTATGGATTTCTTTTTGTTGAAAATGTTGACTGTGTTTGTGGTTGATTGCTGTCACTCACACACCATTATGGCAAAGAAGAGACTGAAGTATTTTAATCTTTAATAAAACTCAGTTAAGGTCATGGATTACTTAAATGCACTTTAAATTTAGATAATGTAGTGGTAAATTGAGAAAAAAAAGACACAAAAGCATATTCATCATAGGTTAAAATGCAGTATTATTATTATTATTGTTGTTGTTATTATTATTATTATTATTATCTTATTTATTTGGTTGATACTATACATGAGTTTATTCTTTCCATAGGGTACCTATGTTCTGCAAGACAACAAGTTTTCTCTGCTGACTCAGGTCTCCAATGGAAAACAGTACCTGGATCAGGCTCCTAAGGTTAGTATGCTCTCTCTCTCTCTCTCTCTCTCCCTCTCTCTCTCTCTCTCTCTCTCTCTCTCTCTCTCTCTCTCTCTCTCTCGCTCAATGCTCACTCATTGTTGAGTCTCATTTCCGGGTCGTGAAATACTTGTGTTTTAGGAATGAGATTTAACAATCAACTATTTTATCAGGCTCTGATTGGCCAAAGTCTCCCATCACGGGCTACATGTTCTAAAGCCTGAAAACAGCCAAGAGGAAGAGCAGAAGTCTAGTTTTCTCTGAGACCACTTGAATTACATTATTCTTTAAGGATTATCATGGAACCTTCCCCAAGTGAAGCCAAAAATAAAAAGCTTACCCCAGCATTAAGTATTTGTTTTTTGGTATATACATAAAAACAGAATCGGTGTAATTGAAGTTAATGCAGATTTGTGTGTGTGTATGTTTACTTTCAGTACCTGGCTTTTTCATGCGGCGTGGTGAGAGGAGCTCTGTCTAACCTCGGTCTGGACAGCGTGGTGACAGCTGAGGTCTCTGTTATGCCATCCTGTAAGTGCTATCAGAATACCAGTCTGTGTTTCTTTTATTTATTTTTATTCTTGTTATCGTCAGAAAGAGAAAGGCAACATATCGTGTTCACTGGTTTCTGTAGAGTGCTGCAGGGATGTTGTATCCCTGTAGGCCAACTTGAACGTTAGCATCGTTCTGGTTCTTAAGACCATGTATTTTATAGAAAGTAAGCTCCATGGTGAACAAAAGTTTATGATACTTTCACATTTTGTCAACAAGATAATCCTAAGATTGTGTTAACAACAGACTGTATTTCAAACATCTAATTAAAAAAAACATTTCATTTTGTTTTGTTTTTTTCATTTTGGGCAAAACTCACTCAGTTATATCAGGATGTGTTGGTCAGATTCAAGAGGTATCATAACCTCAGTTACATATGATTCACCTCTCCCTCGTTCTGTTTTCCCAGGTAAGTTCCAGGTGGTGATCCAGAAGTTGTGACCTGATCCTCTTTGCTACCCTGGTGCTGATGAACAGGGCCCTCCTGAGGTTCTGTTAATCCCGAGGAGAGGATAGCAGTTCCTGTCCAACCACAGCGAGAATCAAACACCACCCTGGTTTTCCACAGCTGGGTCAAACAGGACCAGCCATCCACGCTCTGCTGACAAACAGGTACCCCTGAGTGGGCAAAAAGGCTTATCCAGGGCTACAGAACAAGATTTGTTTTATTCGGTTTGCATCTTGAATTTGATAGAGGGGTATTTTCCAATTTGATGTTCTCAACTCTAGTTATCTCTAAACAAGCAGCGTCTGGCCCTGACCGACCCCACGAGGCCGAGCTGTGAAAAAAGAAAAATGAACTGTCAGTGGCTGTGAATGCAACAATGTGAATGTATAGTAAATCACGTGGTAATGTAATATTCTTTGTTACGTGTTGCAATCTTAAGAGAAAAGTTACTTACCAAGAAATAATTGAGAATGAAAAACAAAATCAGCAGAATTTAGGACAAGACCATCATTATGGATGATATTTCAGGACTATCAACTGCTGCTCCATCCCTTTTAACATCCATCCAAATAATGGCTAGGGAGCCTTTGAGAGTCATCACACCTGGTACATTAAATTTATTATTCGACAACAGACACTCAGTGAGCAGCTGTAACCAGCTCCTGGTGCTTTGCTCTGCCTCGCAGCAGATTGCCTTTAGGAGCTGGCTGGTTTTGTGTGTGCTGGTTGTAGCTCATTTAAATTTCTGTTCATTTTTAAGGCAAAATGCAAATCCAGCATGAGTCATTGGTACAGGAACATATTATTACATCTGGTACCAGTTCCTGGGCTCAGCTTTTCTATATATTTGAAAGTGTAATGACTTCTACCTGGTGTGCAACACTCTGTTCCTCTGTAATATTATTATTATTGTTGTTGTTATATATTATTTTTGTACCAAGATGTACATTTTTGTCCTCTGTACAGCATTGATATGTAAACATGTAGTATTGAGGTTTTCCTAGCATACAGTAAGCTGCAAATTTATTTCTTAGTTATGTTTACTGATGTCACCTTGCAGTTTAAAGGAGAAATCTGTAATATAATTACTGTAATAAATCATAAAATGACCGTGGTGTCATCAGAAATTAAGGAAACACGCTGAGTCGAAATGCTTGGTTCTCTGACAACTATGCTACAGCCATGTTGTCCCCCTTTGTATTTCCATTCTGGGCATTTCACTTTAATTAGAGTTCAAATTAACGCCGAATGTTTGCAGAATGATTAAGTGTTTTGTTTATGAGTTGTAAGAAATCATAAATAATCTTTTAGACAGAGCAGAGGTTTCTAACGGTTGAATTGACCAATATGTTAATGGAGTCTGGCAGGCAGTCACTGAACTCCAGCTCCAGAGTGTGAATTTTCAGAGCAGTTTGCAGGATAACAGGCTTAGCTTTACATTGATAGACAATTAACAGTTATAAACAGCTGATCAGCTTACAGTGCAGGACTTGTTGTCACTTGTTGTTGTCAAATTACGATGTTGCGCTCGTCTTGCGCTCCAGCAGTGTTCCCGGACGCGCACTTGTTACATTTTGCTCCTTCAAAACTGCAAGGTCATAAGTATGTGCTGTTTGTTTTATTTATTTTAATTTCTCAACCAAACCTTTTCTCTAAATGTAATAATAATGGCATGACAAGAAAATTCACCACAGTAAGGCCTGTGGAACAAGACAAGACATCACAAGGAACACAATAATAATGTGATGAAGAAATTCACCTCTGTGGTAGATGCTGTCGCCTCTTTGTGCCACTAGAGGGACACAGAAAGCTGCCATTATTTTAATGTCCGTTTCTCTACCAGGTTTTAGATTTACCATTTTGGCAAAGTTATGTCCAGTGTCTCCATGTCTGTTCTACACTGTTCTCTCAGATCTCTGGCTTATCTTTCTGATGCACTCCCTGTTTCTCTGAGAGAAAGGAGAACCCATAGTGTAAAAACCTGACTGCATAGTGCCATAAGAAACACCCTGTGTGTATTTATTTGCAGGATGTTTTGGCCAACAGAATAATTTTTAATTAAGTTATTAAAAATATTTTGTTGCTTTCAGTCATTGTAATTTCTTCCATTAATCCTTCAAACCCCTGTTACTGATACAATCAATCTGTGACACCACAAGATGTGTTCATACCCTTTTAAATGGATCCGTGTTGCCTTTCCGTTTCTTCTCTATTCCTCCTCTGCATAACAGCCCGTTTCACTGCGTGAACGAGCGGTGAACAGTAGGTCCATTTCCCATCATCCCTGCTTAAGTTAATATTTCTTTCATGTTGTTGATCCATATCATGAGCTTGGTATTAAGAGGTTCTACTGTATGTGAGTGTCTGAGATATTCAGTATCAAAGTTTTGTCCCCAGCTGGCTCAACTGTAACTTAAGTTTTCAAGAGAACCGTGAGTTAGTCTTTACAACAAGCTCACCCAGATTCAGTCAAATCCATCATCAGATTTTGTAGAATATTTTAAACATCAGATATTAACCCTCTGGACTCTGATTAGTTACAGTCTGGTATGGCCCCACATTGACAGTATTGCATATATGGATTCTGGTGCTCACCCTGCTTGTGTTTCTGCTCTGATAAAGTACCCCTGAATGTGTTCCAGTATTTCACTGCCATCAGTGTAATAGTTTTACACAATAAAGGTCGTTACATGTAATTTTATCCATTCAATGTGCTCTCAGTGTGTCTCTCACTCAGGCTCGGGCCTGATAAACTCCCGTGTGGATGCCGCTTTTCATATTTACTCTCACTGCTGTGACAGCTGACACTTCTGCATGTTGGATTTTACCATGCGAGGAGAAGGTCCGCTCTCAGTATTTCATTTAATATTTGGCGTAATGGCAATTGATCATGAATGCGCTAACTCATGGGCAAGGAAGTTTAGGCAATTGTAAGATAAGATAATCCTGTAATTGATCCCCCAGAGGGGAAATTTGGGTGTTACAGCAGCACAAGGACAAACTAAGTTCAGATAAATAAAGAAACCTAAATAAGAATAGAATAAACTAGAAACTAGAAAGAGAAATTAGACTCAAAACATATACTTACAGACAAATTGTGCACTAAAAGTTAATTGAGTTTGTCTGATGCAATGATATATTTTTTGAAAGTGCCTTTTTAAGATTTGATGACTCATGTTTTGGTGGGGAATCAGTTAATAAAGTCTGCACAAACTGCTTTATGTCTCTCTTCTGCAAACAGTGTTACCACGTATGTTTAGAAGTTCTTAGTTTTCCACCAACATTGAAACAATAGCCACCCAGCTATGTCTGTTTACAAACCCCACCATGGAGCACAAATGGTTTCCATACAATAGTGGGAGTAGAGAAGGAGAATGACTCGGACTGCATCTTAAAGAGACACTCCAGCAATTTTACTCATGAAGTCATGGGAAGGTCCAGTCGGCCTGTGAAAACGGTTGTAAAACGGCCTCTGTGGCTCTCGATGGAGTGGTTCAAGGTTTAAGAACCCTGGTGACATCATCAGGGTTATTTTGGCTAAAGTTAGGAGACTACGTGTTTCTTTTACAAAAAACAAACTGGCAGCATAGTGTTTGGTGGAGAGGAAGGGTCTAATATAAAGTCCCTTTTACACTGGACAAAAAAAACCTCATTAACTCCCAATAACATCTGGCATTTGTCCTCAGTGGGAAAAGGTATAATCGATATTCATGCCGGGGTTAAATGACTCTGCAGTGGTCAGGGGTATTTATCGGCTCCAGCTCCGATCGGCAGTGATGTAAACATGACACCTGGGTGGACACGTCTAATTTTCACGTTTCATTTTTTTGGCATAAGCAGTGTATGTATGAAAGTGTGTATATACTGACACGCTCGTCTTTAGCTGAGCGGTTGTAAAATGTTGGATAAATATTTTATTTCCTATAAATTATTCATAATAAAAGTTCCCCATTATTTTGTTATCTAAAAGTTTCTATTATGAAGCAGCAAAATCATGAAATGCTGACTTAACATGACCCCTATACACTGATGGGAAGTAACTAAGTACAAATACTTGGTTATTGTACTAAAGTAGATTTTTCAGGTATCTACTTTACTTGAGTATTTATTTTTTCTGTTTTCTACTTTAGTTTTAGTGCAACAGGAAAACAACGTAAAAAGACAACAAGAAGAAAATAACGTAACATGATGAAAACAACGTAACAGTACGTAAGACAAAAATAACAAAAGATGCAACAAAAACGTAACAAGACAAAACCAAGATAGAAGAAGTAAGGGACGTAACACGGTGAAAATATATAAAACATAACAAGATAAAAAATTACGTAAAAGAAGTAACAAGATAAAACAGACAGAGAGGGAGACTTGGAGAAAAGGTGACGTTCAGTTAGCTTTGCTCAAAAGCAGCTGGAGAGCAGAGGGCGACATTTTACTTTTACACTGTGAGTACATTTCAGAGCCTCTACTTTTTCACTTTTACTTGAGTAAACAAGTTGAGTTAGTACTTCTACTTTTACCAGTCTTAAGTATCTGTACCTCCACTTGAGTACAGAATGTGTGTGTACTTTTGCCCCCTCTGCCCCTATACAGCTGAAAGCGAACATGAAACAGTAAAATAAAGTAGATATCTGAAAGTACAAAGGACAGGAGAGAAAACAAACTTCAAACCACAGAGATTCAATTAGAAGCTACAAAAGTACTGAGAGCTGAGCACAGAGAGACTTTTAAAAGACTTTCTCCCACACAGACATAAGTTGAGTTTTGGCAAACTTGGCTCGGCTTGCCACATCTGTTTCGATCATTTTTAAACATTCATCTCTTGCAAGTCCCTTAACGTCATGGAAGTGCAATACAAGATTGCTGGAGTGACCCTTCGATATAAGTTTAACTCCTTAGTCTGAAATTTTGGGCCAGCACTCGAACAGGGTTATGTCCTTACTTCAGTATGGAGGCACTCAAGACAAGAGTTCTTGAATGAGCTCAAGAGTTCAAGAAAAGTTAAGTAAGTTCCCTGGTTATAAGCACACT